>CATOAT010000048.1:0-28661 GCA_951394125.1 Epistrophe eligans | reverse complement strand
GAAAATTTTGGGATCAAAATTTTGGGATCAAAATTTTGGGGTGAAAATTTTTGGGTCAAAATTTTGGGGTGAAAATTTTGGGATCAAAATTTTGGGGTCAAAATTTTGGGGTCAAAATTTTGGGGTCAAAATTTTGGGATCAAAATTTTGGGATCAAAATTTTGGGGTGAAAATTTTGGGGTCAAAATTTCGGGTTCAAAATTTTGGGGTGAAAATTTTGGGATCAAAATTTTGGGGTCAAAATTTTGGGGTCAAAATTTTGGGGTCAAAATTTTGGGGTCAAAATTTTGGAGTCAAAATTTTGGGGTGAAAATTTTGGGGTCAACATTTTGGGATCAAAATTTTGGGGTCAAAATTTTGGGGTGAAAATTTTGGGATCAAAATTTTGGGGTCAAAGTTTTGGGGTCAAAATTTTGTAGTCAAAATTTTGGGATGAAAATTTTGGGGTGAAAATTTTGGGGTCAAAATTTTGGGGTCAAAATTTTGGGATGAACATTTTGTGGTGAAAATTTTGGGGTGAAAATTTTGTGGTCAAAATTTTGGGGTCAAAATTTTGGGATCAACATTTTGGGGTGAAAATTTTGGGGTGAAAATTTTGTGGTCAAAATTTTGGGGTCAAAATTTTGGGGTCAAAATTTTGGGGTCAAAATTTTGGGATCAAAATTTTGGGATCAACATTTTGGGGTGAAAATTTTGGGGTGAAAATTTTGTGGTCAAAATTTTGGGGTCAAAATTTTGGGGTCAAAATTTTGGGGTCAAAATTTTGGGGTCAAAATTTTGGGGTCAAAATTTTGGGGTCAAAATTTTGGGGTCAAAATTTTGGGGTCAAAATTTTGGGGTCAAAATTTTGGGGTCAAAATTTTGGGATCAAAATTTTGAGATCAACATTTTGGGGTGAAAATTTTGGGGTGAAAATTTTGTGGTCAAAATTTTGGGGTCAAAATTTTGGGGTCAAAATTTTGGGGTCAAAATTTTGGAGTCAAAATTTTGGGGTAAAAATTTTGGGGTCAAAATTTTTGGGTCAAAATTTTAGGGTCAAAATTTTGGGGTCAAAATTTTGGGGGCAAAATTTTGGGGATGAAAATTTTGGGGTGAAAATTTTAGGATCAAAATTTTGGGGTCAAAATTTTGGGGTCAAAATTTTGGGATCAAAATTTTGGGATCAAAATTTTGGGATCAAAATTTTGGGGTCAAAATTTTGGGGTCAAAATTTTGTAGTCAAAATTTTGGGATGAAAATTTTGGGGTGAAAATTTTGGGGTCAAAATTTTGGGGTCAAAATTTTGGGATCAACATTTTGTGGTGAAAATTTTGGGGTGAAAATTTTGGGGTCAAAATTTCGGGTTCAAAATTTTGGGGTGAAAATTTTGGGATCAAAATTTTGGGGTCAAAATTTTGGGGTCAAAATTTTGGGGTCAAAATTTTGGAGTCAAAATTTTGGGGTGAAAATTTTGGGTTCAAAATTTTGGGATCAAAATTTTGGGGTCAAAATTTTGGGGTGAAAATTTTGGGATCAAAATTTTGGGGTCAAAATTTTGGGGTCAAAATTTTGTAGTCAAAATTTTGGGATGAAAATTTTGGGGTGAAAATTTTGGGGTCAAAATTTTGGGGTCTAAATTTTGGGATCAACATTTTGTGGTGAAAATTTTGGGGTGAAAATTTTGTGGTCAAAATTTTGGGGTCAAAATTTTGGGATCAACATTTTGGGGTGAAAATTTTGGGGTGAAAATTTTGTGGTCAAAATTTTGGGGTCAAAATTTTGGGGTCAAAATTTTGGGGTCAAAATTTTGGGGTCAAAATTTTGGGATCAAAATTTTGGGATCAACATTTTGGGGTGAAAATTTTGGGGTGAAAATTTTGTGGTCAAAATTTTGGGGTGAAATATTTGGGGTCAAAATTTTGGGGTCAAAATTTTGGGGTCAAAATTTTGGGGTCAAAATATTGGGGTCAAAATTTTGGGGTCAAAATTTTGGGGTCAAAATTTTGGGATCAAAATTTTGGGATCAACATTTTGGGGTGAAAATTTTGGGGTGAAAATTTTGTGGTCAAAATTTTGGGGTCAAAATTTTGGGGTCAAAATTTTGGGGTCAAAATTTTGGGGTCAAAATTTTGGAGTCAAAATTTTGGGGTAAAAATTTTGGGGTCAAAATTTTTGGGTCAAAATTTTAGGGTCAAAATTTTGGGGTCAAAATTTTGGGGGCAAAATTTTGGGGATGAAAATTTTGGGGTGAAAATTTTAGGATCAAAATTTTGGGGTCAAAATTTTGGGGTCAAAATTTTGGGATCAAAATTTTGGGATCAAAATTTTGGGATCAAAATTTTGGGGTCAAAATTTTGGAGTCAAAATTTTGGGGTCAAAATTTTGGGGTCAAAATTTTTGGGTCAAAATTTTAGGGTCAAAATTTTGGGGTGAAAATTTTGGGATCAAAATTTTGGGGTCAAAATTTTGGGGTCAAAATTTTGGGATCAAAATTTTGGGGTCAAAATTTTGGGGTCAAAATTTTGGACTCAAAATTTTGGGGTAAAAATTTTGGGGTCAAAATTTTTGGGTCAAAATTTTAGGGTCAAAATTTTGGGGTCAAAATTTTGGGGGCAAAATTTTGGGGATGAAAATTTTGGGGTGAAAATTTTAGGATCAAAATTTTAGGATCAAAATTTTGGGGTCAAAATTTTGGGGTCAAAATTTTGGGGTGAAAATTTTGGGATCAAAATTTTCGGATCAAAATTTTGGGGTCAAAATTTTGGAGTCAAAATTTTGGGGTCAAAATTTTGTGGTCAAAATTTTTGGGTCAAAATTTTAGGGTCAAAATTTTGGGGTGAAAATTTTGGGATGAAAATTATTTTGGGGTGAAAATTTTGGGATCAAAATTTTGGGGTCAAAATTTTTGGGTCAAAATTTTGGGATCAAAATTTTGGGATCAAAATTTTGGGGTCAAAATTTTGGGGTCAAAATTTTGGGGTCAAAATTTTGGACTCAAAATTTTGGGGTAAAAATTTTGGGGTCAAAATTTTGGGGTCAAAATTTTTGGGTCAAAATTTTAGGGTCAAAATTTTGGGGTCAAAATTTTGGGGGCAAAATTTTGGGGATGAAAATTTTGGGGTGAAAATTTTAGGATCAAAATTTTAGGATCAAAATTTTGGGGTCAAAATTTTTGGGTCAAAATTTTTATGTGAAAATTTTAAGGTGAAAATTTTGGGGTGAAAATTTTGGGATCAAAATTTAGGGGTCAAAATTTTGGGGTTAAAATTTTGGAGTCAAAAATTTTGGGATCAAAATTTTGGGGTGAAAATTTTGTGGTCAAAATTTTGGGGTCAAAATTTTGGGGTCAAAATTTTGGGGTCAAAATTTTGGACTCAAAATTTTGGGGTAAAAATTTTGGGGTCAAAATTTTTGGGTCAAAATTTTAGGGTCAAAATTTTGGGGTCAAAATTTTGGGGGCAAAATTTTGGGGATGAAAATTTTGGGGTGAAAATTTTAGGATCAAAATTTTAGGATCAAAATTTTGGGGTCAAAATTTTGGGGTCAAAATTTTGGGGTGAAAATTTTGGGATCAAAATTTTCGGATCAAAATTTTGGGGTCAAAATTTTGGAGTCAAAATTTTGGGGTCAAAATTTTGGGGTCAAAATTTTTGGGTCAAAATTTTAGGGTCAAAATTTTGGGGTGAAAATTTTGGGATGAAAATTATTTTGGGGTGAAAATTTTGGGATCAAAATTTTGGGGTCAAAATTTTTGGGTCAAAATTTTGGGATCAAAATTTTGGGATCAAAATTTTGGGGTCAAAATTTTGGGGTCAAAATTTTGGGGTCAAAATTTTGGACTCAAAATTTTGGGGTAAAAATTTTGGGGTCAAAATTTTTGGGTCAAAATTTTAGGGTCAAAATTTTGGGGTCAAAATTTTGGGGGCAAAATTTTGGGGATGAAAATTTTGGGGTGAAAATTTTAGGATCAAAATTTTAGGATCAAAATTTTGGGGTCAAAATTTTGGGGTCAAAATTTTGGGGTGAAAACTTTGGGATCAAAATTTTGGGATCAAAATTTTGGGATCAAAATTTTGGGGTCAAATTTTGGGGTCAAAATTTTGGGGTCAAAATTTTGGAGTCAAAATTTTGGGGTCAAAATTTTAGGGTAAAAATTTTGGAATCAAAATTTTGGGATCAAAATTTTGGGGTCAAAATTTTGGGGTCAAAATTTTAAAGACCAAATTTTGGGGTGAAAATTTTGGGGTGAAAATTTTGGGTTGAAAATTTTGGGATCAAAATTTTGGGATCAAAATTTTGGGGTGAAAATTTTTGGGTCAAAATTTTGGGGTGAAAATTTTGGGATCAAAATTTTGGGGTCAAAATTTTGGGGTCAAAATTTTGGGGTCAAAATTTTGGGATCAAAATTTTGGGATCAAAATTTTGGGGTGAAAATTTTGGGGTGAAAATTTTGGGGTCAAAATTTCGGGTTCAAAATTTTGGGGTGAAAATTTTGGGATCAAAATTTTGGGGTCAAAATTTTGGGGTCAAAATTTTGGGGTCAAAATTTTGGGGTCAAAATTTTGGAGTCAAAATTTTGGGGTGAAAATTTTGGGGTCAAAATTTTGGGATCAAAATTTTGGGGTCAAAATTTTGGGGTGAAAATTTTGGGATCAAAATTTTGGGGTCAAAATTTTGGGGTCAAAATTTTGTAGTCAAAATTTTGGGATGAAAATTTTGGGGTGAAAATTTTGGGGTCAAAATTTTTGGGGTCAAAATTTTGGGATCAACATTTTGTGGTGAAAATTTTGGGGTGAAAATTTTGTGGTCAAAATTTTGGGGTCAAAATTTTGGGATCAACATTTTGGGGTGAAAATTTTGGGGTGAAAATTTTGTGGTCAAAATTTTGGGGTCAAAATTTTTGGGTCAAAATTTTAGGGTCAAAATTTTGGGGTCAAAATTTTGGGGGCAAAATTTTGGGGATGAAAATTTTGGGGTGAAAATTTTAGGATCAAAATTTTAGGATCAAAATTTTGGGGTCAAAATTTTGGGGTCAAAATTTTGGGGTGAAAATTTTGGGATCAAAATTTTGGGATCAAAATTTTGGGATCAAAATTTTGGGGTCAAAATTTTGGAGTCAAAATTTTGGGGTCAAAATTTTGGGGTCAAAATTTTTGGGTCAAAATTTTAGGGTCAAAATTTTGGGGTGAAAATTTTGGGATCAAAATTTTGGGATCAAAATTTTGGGATCAAAATTTTGGGATCAAAATTTTGGGGTCAAAATTTTGGGGTCAAAATTTTGGAGACCAAATTTTGGGGTGTAAATTTGGGGTCAAAATTTTGGGGTGAAAATTTTGGGATCAAAATTTTGGGGTCAAAATTTTTGGGTCAAAATTTTTATGTGAAAATTTTAAGGTGAAAATTTTGGGGTGAAAATTTTGGGATCAAAATTTTGGGGTCAAAATTTTGGGGTTAAAATTTTGGAGTCAAAAATTTTGGGATCAAAATTTTGGGATCAAAATTTTGGGGTGAAAATTTTGGAGTCAAAAATTTTGGGATCAAAATTTTGGCGTGAAAATTTTGGGGTGAAAATTTTGGGGTCAAAATTTCGGGTTCAAAATTTTGGGGTGAAAATTTTGGGATCAAAATTTTGGGGTCAAAATTTTGGGGTGAAAATTTTGGAGACCAAATTTTGGGGTCAAAATTTTGGGATCAAAATTTTGGGGTGAAAATTTTGGGGTGAAAATTTTGTGGTCAAAATTTTGGGGTCAAAATTTTGGGGTCAAAATTTTGGGATCAAAATTTTGGGATCAAAATTTTGGGGTCAAAATTTTGTAGTCAAAATTTTGGGGTGAAAATTTTGGGGTCAAAATTTTGGGGTCAAAATTTTGGGATCAACATTTTGGGTTGAAAATTTTGGGGATGAAAATTTTGGGGTGAAAATTTTAGGATCAAAATTTTAGGATCAAAATTTTGGGGTCAACCAATTAGGCTACCATAAGAAGAAGTTGAAACTCAGTATGGATGACTTATGCAGAGGCTGTGGTGACGAGGATACACATGAGGACACTACTCATTACCTGTGCCACTGCCCTGCGCTATGCCATATAAGAAACAAGTTCCTCGGCAGGCATTTCTTCAATGACTTAGAGGACCTCTCCGATATTCCGAGCAAATGCTTGTTAAATTTTACTAAAGCTACAAAATGGCTTGCAGATTCGTAATCTCTATCAACCCAGCCGACAAACAGGCAGGTATATTCTCCTCCAAACTTAGTCCAAAAGACAAAATGACGCAGGATGACACTGATAGAACGATTAAGTACGACGTAAAAACGCAAGTGTACATTGCGGTGGCGACAAATAACGGAGAATGGGCACCTCGCCCTACACCAACTGTTGCCGCTTCTGCTTTGTACGCCAGCGTTGACAAGCTAACCTAAGTACGACGTAAAAACGCAAGTGTGCATTGCGGTGGCGACAAATAACGGAGAATGGGCACCTCGCCCTACACCAACTGTTGCCGCTTCTGCTTTGTACGCCAGCGTTGACAAGCCAACCTAAATACGACGTAAAAACGTAAGTGTGCATTGCGGTGGCGACAAATAACGGAGAATGGGCACCTCGCCCTACACCAACTGTTGCCGCTTCTGCTTTGTACGCCAGCGTTGACAAGCTAACCCGACAAAACAACACGGTCACATACACCAACCACCGTCCTATCTAATCCACCCACCAGACGCTGCATGGAGCCACTGCTCCTACGGGCCTGGGGAGGGATGATTTACTCCGTGGGGGCTAAGGAGGGGAGCTCGCCCAAGTACGACAATGGTGCGTTAACCCCTTCTCACCCAGGTGACTATGTGCCGACAGACACTCCCAAACTCTCAAAACTAATTTGAGGGCACCCTCCGACCTTACGGGCTACACCCCGCTGAAACTAAAACTACACCCTTAACGGGCCTTTTTTTTGTCATGGAATTTTTATCATAGGTTTTCTTTATATAGGGAGCATATCCCTAGGGTACCACAATGGATCTACATTGATCTAAGTGTGACGGTAACAAGATCAACTGTCAGCCCACTAACCTAACCTAACCTAACCTTGGGGTCAAAATTTTGGGGTGAAAATTTTGGGATCAAAATTTTGGGATCAAAATTTTGGGATCAAAATTTTGGGGTCAAAATTTTGGAGTCAAAATTTTGGGGTCAAAATTTTGGGGTCAAAATTTTTGGGTCAAAATTTTAGGGTCAAAATTTTGGGGTGAAAATTTTGGGATCAAAATTTTGGGATCAAAATTTTGGGATCAAAATTTTGGGATCAAAATTTTGGGGTCAAAATTTTGGGGTCAAAATTTTGGAGACCAAATTTTGGGGTGAAAATTTGGGGTCAAAATTTTGGGGTGAAAATTTTGGGATCAAAATTTTGGGGTCAAAATTTTTGGGTCAAAATTTTTATGTGAAAATTTTAAGGTGAAAATTTTGGGGTGAAAATTTTGGGATCAAAATTTTGGGGTCAAAATTTTGGGGTTAAAATTTTGGAGTCAAAAATTTTGGGATCAAAATTTTGGGATCAAAATTTTGGGGTGAAAATTTTGGAGTCAAAAATTTTGGGATCAAAATTTTGGCGTGAAAATTTTGGGGTGAAAATTTTGGGGTCAAAATTTCGGGTTCAAAATTTTGGGGTGAAAATTTTGGGATCAAAATTTTGGGGTCAAAATTTTGGGGTGAAAATTTTGGAGACCAAATTTTGGGGTCAAAATTTTGGGATCAAAATTTTGGGGTGAAAATTTTGGGGTGAAAATTTTGTGGTCAAAATTTTGGGGTCAAAATTTTGGGGTCAAAATTTTGGGATCAAAATTTTGGGATCAAAATTTTGGGGTCAAAATTTTGGGGTCAAAATTTTGGAGACCAAATTTTGGGGTGAAAATTTTTGGGTCAAAATTTTGTAGTCAAAATTTTGGGGTGAAAATTTTGGGGTCAAAATTTTGGAGTCAAAATTTTGGGGTGAAAATTTTGGGGTGAAAATTTTGTGGTCAAAATTTTGGGGTCAAAATTTTGGGGTCAAAATTTTGGGGTCAAATTTTGTGGTCAAAATTTTGGGGTCAAAATTTTTGAGTCAAAATTTTGGGGTCAAACTTTTAGGGTGAAAATTTTGGGACCAAAATTTTGGGGTCAAAATTTTGGGGTGAAAATTTTGGGATCAAAATTTTGGGGTCAAAATTTTGGGGTCAAAATTTTGTAGTCAAAATTTTGGGGTGAAAATTTTGGGGTCAAAATTTTGGGGTCAAAATTTTGGGATCAACATTTTGGGGTGAAAATTTTGTGGTCAAAATTTTGGGGTCAAAATTTTGGGGTCAAATTTTGTGGTCAAAATTTTGTGGTCAAAATTTTGGGGTCAAAATTTTGGATTCAAAATTTTGGGGTCAAAATTTTAGGGTCAAAGTTTTGGGGTGAAAATTTTGGGGTCAAAATTTTGCGGTCAAAATTTTGGGGTCAAAATTTTGGGGTCAAAATTTTGAGATCAAAATTTTGGGATCAACATTTTGGGGTGAAAATTTTGGGGTGAAAATTTTGTGGTCAAAATTTTGGGGTCAAAATTTTGGGGTCAAAATTTTGGGGTCAAAATTTTGGGGTGAAAATTTTGGGATCAAAATTTTGGGATCAAAATTTTGGGATCAAAATTTTGGGGTCAAAATTTTGGGGTCAAAATTTTGGAGACCAAATTTTGGGGTGAAAATTTTTGGGTCAAAATTTTGGGGTGAAAATTTTGGAGACCAAATTTTGGGGTCAAAATTTTGGGATCAAAATTTTGGGATCAAAATTTTGGGGTCAAAATTTTGGGGTCAAAATTTTGGAGACCAAATTTTGGAGACCAAATTTTGGGGTGAAAATTTTTGGGTCAAAATTTTGGGGTGAAAATTTTGGGATCAAAATTTTGGGATCAAAATTTTGGGATCAAAATTTTGGGGTCAAAATTTTGGAGTCAAAATTTTGGGGTCAAAATTTTGGGGTCAAAATTTTGGGGTGAAAATTTTGGGATCAAAATTTTGGGATCAAAATTTTGGGATCAAAATTTTGGGGTCAAAATTTTGGAGTCAAAATTTTGGGATCAAAATTTTGGGGTGAAAATTTTGGGATCAAAATTTTGGGATCAAAATTTTGGGATCAAAATTTTGGGGTCAAAATTTTGGAGTCAAAATTTTGGGGTCAAAATTTTGGGATCAAAATTTTGGAGTCAAAATTTTGGGATCAAAATTTTGGGATCAAAATTTTGGGATCAAAATTTTGGGGTCAAAACTTTGGAGTCAAAATTTTGGGAGAAAATTTTGGGATCAAAATTTTGGGGTCAAAACTTTGGAGTCAAAATTTTGGGAGAAAATTTTGGGATCAAAATTTTGGGATCAAAATTTTGGGATCAAAATTTTGGGGTCAAAATTTTGGAGTCAAAATTTTGGGGTCAAAATTTTGGGGTCAAAATTTTGGGGTGAAAATTTTGGGATCAAAATTTTGGGATCAAAATTTTGGGATCAAAATTTTGGGGTCAAAATTTTGGAGTCAAAATTTTGGGATCAAAATTTTGGGGTGAAAATTTTGGGGTCAAAATTTTGGGATCAAAATTTTGGGATCAAAATTTTGGGGTGAAAATTTTGGGATCAAAATTTTGGGATCAAAATTTTGGGGTCAAAACTTTGGAGTCAAAATTTTGGGAGAAAATTTTGGGATCAAAATTTTGGGATCAAAATTTTGAGATCAAAATTTTGGGGTCAAAATTTTGGAGTCAAAATTTTGGGGTCAAAATTTTGGGGTCAAAATTTTGGGGTGAAAATTTTGGGATCAAAATTTCGGGATCAAAATTTTGGGATCAAAATTTTGGGGTCAAAATTTTGGAGTCAAAATTTTGGGGTCAAAATTTTGGGGTCAAAATTTTGGGGTGAAAATTTTGGGATCAAAATTTTGGGATCAAAATTTTGGGGTGAAAATTTTGGGGTGAAAATTTTGGGATCAAAATTTTGGGATCAAAATTTTGGAATCAAAATTTTGGGGTCAAAATTTTGGCGTCAAAATTTTGGGGTGAAAATTTTTGGGTCAAAATTTTGGGGTCAAAATTTTGGGGTCAAAATTTTGGGATCAAAATTTTGGGATCAAAATTTTGGGATCAAAATTTTAGGATCAAAATTTTGGGGTCAAAATTTTGGGGTCAAAATTTTGGGGTCAAAATTTTGGAGACCAAATTTTGGGGTGAAAATTTTTGGATCAAAATTTTGGGGTCAAAATTTTGGGGTCAAAATTTTGGGATCAAAATTTTGGGATCAAAATTTTGGGATCAAAATTTTGGGGTCAAAATTTTGGGGTCAAAATTTTGGGGTGAAAATTTTGGGATCAAAATTTTGGGATCAAAATTTTGGGATCAAAATTTTGGGGTGAAAATTTTGGGATCAAAATTTTGGGATCAAAATTTTGGGGTCAAAATTTTGGAGTCAAAATTTTGGGGTGAAAATTTTGGGATCAAAATTTTGGGATCAAAATTTTGGGATCAAAATTTTGGGATCAAAATTTTAGTATCAAAATTTTGGGGTCAAAATTTTGTAGTCAAAATTTTGGGGTGAAAATTTTGGGGTCAAAATTTTGGGGTCAAAATTTTGGGGTCAAAATTTTGGGATCAACATTTTGGGGTGAAAATTTTGGGGTGAAAATTTTGTGGTCAAAATTTTGGGGTCAAAATTTTGGGGTCAAAATTTTGGGGTCAAATTTTGTGGTCAAAATTTTGGGGTCAAAATTTTGGAGTCAAAATTTTGGGGTCAAAATTTTAGGGTCAAAGTTTTGGGGTGAAAATTTTGGGGTCAAAATTTTGCGGTCAAAATTTTGGGGTCAAAATTTTGGGGTCAAAATTTTGGGATCAAAATTTTGGGATCAACATTTTGGGGTGAAAATTTTGGGGTGAAAATTTTGTGGTCAAAATTTTGGGGTCAAAATTTTGGGGTCAAAATTTTGGGGTCAAAATTTTGGGGTGAAAATTTTGGGATCAAAATTTTGGGATCAAAATTTTGGGATCAAAATTTT
Source organism: Epistrophe eligans (assembly GCA_951394125.1). Taxonomy (NCBI): domain Eukaryota; kingdom Metazoa; phylum Arthropoda; class Insecta; order Diptera; family Syrphidae; genus Epistrophe; species Epistrophe eligans. Next base: position 17,640 of record CATOAT010000048.1, on the reverse strand, counting down.
GGGATCAAAATTTTGGGGTCAAAATTTTGGGGTCAAAATTTTGGAGACCAAATTTTGGGGTGAAAATTTTTGGGTCAAAATTTTGGGGTGAAAATTTTGGAGACCAAATTTTGGGGTCAAAATTTTGGGATCAAAATTTTGGAATCAAAATTTTGGGGTCAAAATTTTGGGGTCAAAATTTTGGAGACCAAATTTTGGGGTGAAAATTTTTGGGTCAAAATTTTGGGGTCAAAATTTTGGGGTCAAAATTTTGGGGTCAAAATTTTGGGGTCAAAATTTTGGAGACCAAATTTTGTGGTGAAAATTTTTGGGTCAAAATTTTGGGGTCAAAATTTTGGGGTCAAAATTTTGGGGTCAAAATTTTGGGATCAAAATTTTGGGATCAAAATTTTGGGATCAAAATTTTGGGGTCAAAATTTTGGGGTCAAAATTTTGGGGTGAAAATTTTGGGATCAAAATTTTGGGATCAAAATTTTGGGGTGAAAATTTTGGGATCAAAATTTTCGGGTCAAAATTTTGGAGTCAAAATTTTGGGGTGAAAATTTTGGGATCAAAATTTTGGGATCAAAATTTTGGGATCAAAATTTTGGGGTCAAAATTTTGGAGTCAAAATTTTGGGGTCAAAATTTTGGGGTCAAAATTTTGGGGTCAAAATTTTGGGATCAAAATTTTGGGATCAAAATTTTGGGATCAAAATTTTGGGATCAAAATTTTGGGGTCAAAATTTTGGGGTGAAAATTTTGGGATCAAAATTTTGGGATCAAAATTTTGGGGTGAAAATTTTGGGATCAAAATTTTGGGATCAAAATTTTGGGGTCAAAATTTTGGGGTCAAAATTTTGGAGACCAAATTTTGGGGTGAAAATTTTTGGGTCAAAATTTTGGGGTCAAAATTTTGGGATCAAAATTTTGGAGACCAAATTTTGGGGTGAAAATTTTTGGGTCAAAATTTTGGGGTCAAAATTTTGGGGTCAAAATTTTGGAGACCAAATTTTGGGGTGAAAATTTTTGGGTCAAAATTTTGGGGTCAAAATTTTGGGGTCAAAATTTTGGAGACCAAATTTTGGGGTGAAAATTTTTGGGTCAAAATTTTGGGGTGAAAATTTTGGGATCAAAATTTTGGGATCAAAATTTTGGGATCAAAATTTTGGGGTGAAAATTTTGGGATCAAAATTTTGGGATCAAAATTTTGGGGTCAAATTTTGGAGTCAAAATTTTGGGGTGAAAATTTTGGGGTCAAAATTTTGGGGTGAAAATTTTGGGATCAAAATTTTGGGATCAAAATTTTGGGATCAAAATTTTGGGGTCAAAATTTTGGGGTCAAAATTTTGGGGTGAAAATTTTGGGATCAAAATTTTGGGATCAAAATTTTGGGATCAAAATTTTGGGGTGAAAATTTTGGGATCAAAATTTTGGGATCAAAATTTTGGGGTCAAATTTTGGAGTCAAAATTTTGGGGTGAAAATTTTGGGGTCAAAATTTTGGGGTGAAAATTTTGGGATCAAAATTTTGGGATCAAAATTTTGGGATCAAAATTTTGGGGTCAAAATTTTGGGGTCAAAATTTTGGGGTGAAAATTTTGGGATCAAAATTTTGGGATCAAAATTTTGGGATCAAAATTTTGGGGTGAAAATTTTGGGATCAAAATTTTGGGATCAAAATTTTGGGGTCAAATTTTGGAGTCAAAATTTTGGGGTGAAAATTTTGGGATCAAAATTTTGGGATCAAAATTTTGGGGTCAAAATTTTGGGATCAAAATTTTAGGATCAAAATTTTGGGGTCAAAATTTTGGGGTCAAAATTTTGGGGTCAAAATTTTGGAGACCAAATTTTGGGGTGAAAATTTTGGGATCAAAATTTTGGGATCAAAATTTTGGGGTCAAAATTTTGGGGTGAAAATTTTGGGATCAAAATTTTAGGATCAAAATTTTGGGGTCAAAATTTTGGGGTCAAAATTTTGGGGTCAAAATTTTGGAGACCAAATTTTTGGGTCAAAATTTTGGGGTCAAAATTTTGGGGTCAAAATTTTGGGATCAAAATTTTGGGATCAAAATTTTGGGATCAAAATTTTGGGGTCAAAATTTTGGGGTCAAAATTTTGGGGTGAAAATTTTGGGATCAAAATTTTGGGATCAAAATTTTGGGGTGAAAATTTTGGGATCAAAATTTTGGGATCAAAATTTTGGGGTCAAATTTTGGAGTCAAAATTTTGGGGTGAAAATTTTGGGATCAAAATTTTGGGATCAAAATTTTGGGATCAAAATTTTGGGATCAAAATTTTAGGATCAAAATTTTGGGGTCAAAATTTTGGGATCAAAATTTTGGGGTCAAAATTTTGGGGTCAAAATTTTGGAGACCAAATTTTGGGGTGAAAATTTTTGGGTCAAAATTTTGGGGTCAAAATTTTGGGGTCAAAATTTTGGGATCAAAATTTTGGGATCAAAATTTTGGGATCAAAATTTTGGGGTCAAAATTTTGGGGTCAAAATTTTGGGGTGAAAATTTTGGGATCAAAATTTTGGGATCAAAATTTTGGGATCAAAATTTTGGGGTGAAAATTTTGGGATCAAAATTTTGGGGTCAAAATTTTGGGGTGAAAATTTTGGGATCAAAATTTTGGGATCAAAATTTTGGGATCAAAATTTTGGGATCAAAATTTTGGGATCAAAATTTTGGGATCAAAATTTTGGAATCAAAATTTTGGGGTGAAAATTATAAGGTGAAAATTTTGGGATCAAAATTTTGGGGTCAAATTTTGGAGTCAACATTTTGGGATCAAAATTTTGGGATCAAAATTTTGGGGTCAAAATTTTGGGGTGAAAATTTTGGGATCAAAATTTTAGGATCAAAATTTTGGGGTCAAAATTTTGGGGTCAAAATTTTGGGGTCAAAATTTTGGAGACCAAATTTTGGGGTGAAAATTTTTGGGTCAAAATTTTGGGGTCAAAATTTTGGGGTCAAAATTTTGGGATCAAAATTTTGGGATCAAAATTTTGGGATCAAAATTTTGGGGTCAAAATTTTGGGGTCAAAATTTTGGAGACCAAATTTTGGGATCAAAATTTTGGGATCAAAATTTTGGGATCAAAATTTTGGGGTGAAAATTTTGGGATCAAAATTTTGGGATCAAAATTTTGGGGTCAAATTTTGGAGTCAAAATTTTGGGGTGAAAATTTTGGGATCAAAATTTTGGGATCAAAATTTTGGGATCAAAATTTTGGGATCAAAATTTTAGGATCAAAATTTTGGGGTCAAAATTTTGGGGTGAAAATTTTGGGATCAAAATTTTGGGATCAAAATTTTGGGGTCAAAATTTTGGAGTCAAAATTTTGGGGTCTAAATTTTGGGGTCAAAATTTTGGGGTGAAAATTTTGGGATCAAAATTTTGGGATCAAAATTTTGGGGTCAAAATTTTGGGGTGAAAATTTTGGGATCAAAATTTTGGGATCAAAATTTTGGGGTCAAAATTTTGGGGTCAAAATTTTGGAGACCAAAATTTTGGGGTGAAAATTTTGGGGTCAAAATTTTGGGGTCAAAATTTTGGGGTCAAATTTTGTGGTCAAAATTTTGGGGTCAAAATTTTGGGGTGAAAATTTTGGGGTGAAAATTTTGGAGTCAAAATTTTGGGGTGAAAATTTTGGGGTGAAAATTTTGGGGTCAAAATTTTGGGGTCAAATTTTGTGGTCAAAATTTTGGGGTCAAAATTTTGGGGTGAAAATTTTGGGGAGAAAATTTTGGGGTCAAAATTTTGGGGTCAAAATTTTGGGGTCAAATTTTGTGGTCAAAATTTTGGGGTCAAAATTTTGGAGTCAAAATTTTGGGGTCAAAATTTTGTAGTCAAAATTTTGGGGTGAAAATTTTGGGGTCAAAATTTTGGAGTCAAAATTTTGGGGTGAAAATTTTGAAATGAAAATTTTGAGGTCAAAATTTTGGAGTGAAAATTTTGAAGTCAAAATTTTGGGGTGAAAATTTTGGGGTGAAAATTTTGAGATGAAAATTTTGAGTTCAAAATTTTGGAGTGATGATTTTTTGGTGAAAATTTTTGGGTGAAAATTTTGACTTTTAAATTTTGGGGTGAAAATTTTGACTTTATAATTTTGGGGTGAAAATTTTGACTTAAAAATTTTGGAGTGAAAATTTTGGGGTGAAAATTTTGACTTTAAAATTTTGGGGTGAAAATTTTGACTTTAAAATTTTGGGGTGAAAATTTTGAGATGAAAATTTTGAGGTCAAAATTTTGGGGTGAAAATTTGTTGGTGAAAATTTTGGGGTGAAAATTTTTGGGGGAAAATTTTCGCCCCAAAATTTCACCCAAAAATTTTGACTTCAAAATTTTGACTCCAAAATTTTTATCCCAAAATTTTGACCCCAAAATTTTGATCCCAAAATTTTGATCCCAAAATTTTGATCCCAAAATTTTGACCCCAAAATTTTGACTCCAAAATTTTGACCCCAAAATTTTGACCCCAAAATTTTGAAACCAAAATTTTGACCCCAAAATTTTGACCCCAAAAATTCCCCAAAATTTTGACCCCAAAATTATGATCCCAAAATTTTGAACCCAAAATTTTAATCCCAAAATTTTGACCCCAAAATTTTGACTCCAAAAATTTGACCCCAAAATTTTGACCCCAAAATTTGGCCCCAAAATTTTGACTCCAAAAATTTGACCCCAAAATTTTGACCCCAAAATTTTGACCCCAAAATTTTGATCCCAAAATTTTGATCCCAAAATTTTGATCCCAAAATTTTGACCCCAAAATTTTGACCCCCAAAATTTTGATTCCAAAAATTTGACCCCAAAATTTTGATCCCAAAATTTTGACCCCAAAATTTTGATCCCAAAATTTTGACCCCAAAATTTTGATCCCAAAATTTTGACCCCAAAAATTTTGACCCCAAAATTTTGATCCCAAAATTTTGACCCCAAAATTTTGACCCCAAAATTTTGATCCCAAAATTTTGACCCCAAAATTTTGATCCCAAAATTTTGATCCCAAAATTTTGACCCCTAAAATTTTGACTCCAAAAATTTGACACCAAAATTTTGATCCCAAAATTTTGACCCCAAAATTTTGACTCCAAAAATTTGACCCCAAAATTTTGACCCCAAAATTTTGACCCCAAAATTTTGATCCCAAAATTTTGATCCCAAAATTTTGACCCCAAAATTTTGACCCCAAAATTTTGATCCCAAAATTTTGACCTCAAAATTTTGACTCCAAAAATTTGACCCCAAAATTTTGACCCCAAAATTTTGACCCCAAAATTTTCACCCCAAAATTTTTACCCCAAAATTTTGACCCCAAAATTTTGACCCCAAAATTTTCACCCCAAAATTTTGACCCCAAAATTTTGACCCCAAAATTTTCAACCCAAAATTTTGACCCCAAAATTTTGACCCCAAAATTTTGACCCCAAAATTTTGACCCCAAAATTTTGACCCCAAAATTTTGACCCCAAAATTTTCACCCCAAAATTTTCACCCCAAAATTTTCACCCCAAAATTTTGACCCCAAAATTTTGACCCCAAAATTTTGACCCCAAAATTTTGACCCTAAAATTTTGACCCCAAAATTTTGACCCCAAAATTTTGACTCCAAAAATTTGACCCCAAAATTTGGCCCCAAAATTTTGACTCCAAAAATTTGACCCCAAAATTTTGACCCCAAAATTTTGACCCCAAAATTTTGATCCCAAAATTTTGACCCCAAAATTTTGACCCCAAAATTTTGACCCCAAAATTTTGACCCCAAAATTTTGACCCCAAAATTTTGACTCCAAAAATTTGACCCCAAAATTTTGACCCCAAAATTTGACCCCAAAATTTTGACTCCAAAAATTTGACCCCAAAATTTGGCCCCAAAATTTTGACTCCAAAATTTTGACCCCAAAATTTTGAGCCCAAAATTTTGAACCCAAAATTTTGATCCCAACATTTGACCCCAAAATTTTGACCCCAAAATTTGACCCCAAAATTTTGACTCCAAAAATTTGACCCCAAAATTTTGACCCCAAAATTTTGACCCCAAAATTTTGACCCCAAAATTTTGACCCCAAAATTTTGATCCCAAAATTTTGACCCCAAAATTTTGACTCCAAAAATTTGACACCAAAATTTTGATCCCAAAATTTTGACCCCAAAATTTTGACTCCAAAAATTTGACCCCAAAATTTTGACCCCAAAATTTTGACCCCAAAATTTTGACCCTAAAATTTTGACCCTAAAATTTTGACCCCAAAATTTTGACCCCAAAATTTTGACTCCAAAAATTTGACCCCAAAATTTTTACCCCAAAATTTTGACCCCAAAATTTTGACCCTAAAATTTTGACCCCAAAATTTTGACCCCAAAATTTTGACTCCAAAAATTTGACCCCAAAATTTGGCCCCAAAATTTTGACTCCAAAAATTTGACCCCAAAATTTTGACCCCAAAATTTTGACCCCAAAATTTTGATCCCAAAATTTTGATCCCAAAATTTTGACCCCAAAATTTTGAGCCCAAAATTTTGACCCCAAAATTTTGAGCCCAAAATTTTGATCCCAAAATTTTGACTCCAAAAATTTGACCCCAAAATTTTGATCCCGAAATTTTGACCCCAAAATTTTGATCCCAAAATTTTGACCCCAAAATTTTGACTCCAAAAATTTGTACCCCAAAATTTTGATCCCAAAATTTTGACCCCAAAATTTTGACCCTAAAATTTGGCCCCAAAATTTTGACTCCAAAAATTTGACCCCAAAATTTTGTCCCTAAAATTTTGACCCCAAAATTTTGACCCCGAAATTTTGACCACAAAATTTTGATCCCAAAATTTTGACCCCAAAATTTTGATACCAAAATTTTGACCCCAAAATTTTGACCCCAAAAATTTCCCAAAATTTTGACCCCAAAATTTTGACCCCAAAATTTTGACCCCAAAATTTTGACCCCAAAATTTTGATCCCAAAATTTTGATCCCAAAATTTTGACCCCAAAATTTTGATACCAAAATTTTGACCCCAAAATTTTGACCCCAAAAATTTCCCAAAATTTTGACCCCAAAATTTTGACCCCAAAATTTTGACCCCAAAAATTTGACCCCAAAATTTTGATCCCAAAATTTTGATCCCAAAATTTTGATCCCAAAATTTTGACCTCAAAATTTTGACTCCAAAAATTTGACCCCAAAATTTTGACCCCAAAATTTTGACCCCAAAATTTTCACCCCAAAATTTTTACCCCAAAATTTTGACCCAAAAATTTTGACCCCAAAATTTTCACCCCAAAATTTTCACCCCAAAATTTTGACCCCAAAATTTTGACCCCAAAATTTTCAACCCAAAATTTTGACCCCAAAATTTTGACCCCAAAATTTTGACCCCAAAATTTTCACCCCAAAATTTTCACCCCAAAATTTTCACCCCAAAATTTTCACCCCAAAATTTTGACCCCAAAATTTTGACCCCAAAATTTTGACCCCAAAATTTTGACCCCAAAATTTTGACCCTAAAATTTTGACCCCAAAATTTTGACCCCAAAATTTTGACTCCAAAAATTTGACCCCAAAATTTGGCCCCAAAATTTTGACTCCAAAATTTTGACCCCAAAATTTTGAGCCCAAAATTTTGATCCCAAAATTTTGATCCCAACATTTAGATCCCAAAATTTTGACCCCAAAATTTTGACACAAAAATTTGACCCCAAAATTTTGACCCCAAAATTTTGATCCCAAAATTTTGACCCCAAAATTTTGACCCCAAAATTTTGATCCCAAAATTTTGACCTCAAAATTTTGAGCCCAAAATTTTGACCCCAAAATTTTGGCTCCAAAAATTTGACCCCAAAATTTTAACCCCAAAATTTTGACCCCAAAATTTTGATCCCAAAATTTTGACCCCAAAATTTTGACCCAAAATTTTGACCCCAAAATTTTGACCCCAAAATTTTGACTCCAAAAATTTGACCCCAAAATTTTGACCCCAAAATTTGACCCCAAAATTTTGACTCCAAAAATTTGACCGCAAAATTTTTACCCCAAAATTTTGACCCCAAAATTTTGACCCCAAAATTTTGACCCCAAAATTTTGATCCCAAAATTTTGACCCCAAAATTTTGACCCCAAAATTTTGATCCCAAAATTTTGACCCCAAAATTTTGACTCCAAAAATTTGACCCCAAAATTTTGACCCCAAAATTTTGACCCCAAAATTTTGATCCCAAAATTTTGATCCCAAAATTTTGACTCCAAAAATTTGACCCCAAAATTTGGCCCCAAAATTTTGACTCCAAAAATTTGACCCCAAAATTTTGACCCCAAAATTTTGACCCCAAAATTTTGATCCCAAAATTTTGATCCCAAAATTTTGACCCCAAAATTTTGACCCCAAAATTTTGATCCCAAAATTTTGATCCCAAAATTTTGACCCCAAAATTTTGAGCCCAAAATTTTGATCCCAAAATTTTGATCCCAAAATTTTGATCCCAAAATTTTGATCCCAAAATTTTGATCCCAAAATTTTGATCCCAAAATTTTGATCCCAAAATTTTGACTCCAAAAATTTGACCCCAAAATTTTGATCCCAAAATTTTGACCCCAAAATTTTGATCCCAAAATTTTGACCCCAAAATTTTGACTCCAAAAATTTGTACCCCAAAATTGTGATCCCAAAATTTTGACCCCAAAATTTTGACCCTTAAATTTGGCCCCAAAATTTTGACTCCAAAAATTTGACCCCAAAATTTTGTCCCTAAAATTTTGACCCCAAAATTTTGACCCCGAAATTTTGACCACAAAATTTTGATCCCAAAATTTTGACCCAAAATTTTCACCACAAAATTTTGACCCCAAAATGTTGACCCCAAAATTTTGACCCCAAAATTTTGATCCCAAAATTTTGATCCCAAAATTTTGATCCCAAAATTTTGACCCCAAAATTTTGATCCCAAAATTTTGACCCCAAAATTTTGACTCCAAAATTTTGACCCCAAAATTTTGACCCCAAAATTTTGATACCAAAATTTTTACCCCAAAATTTTGACCCCAAAAATTTCCCAAAATTTTGACCCCAAAATTTTGACCCCAAAATTTTGATCCCAAAATTTTGACCCCAAAATTTTGATCCAAAAATTGTGACCCCAAAATTTTGACCCCAAAATTTTGACCCCAAAATTTTGACCCCAAAATTTTGACCCCAAAATTTTGACCCCAAAATTTTGACCCCAAAATTTTGACCCCAAAATTTTGATCCCAAAATTTTGACCCCAAAATTTTGACCCCAAAATTTTGATCCCAAAATTTTGATCCCAAAATTTTGATCCCAAAATTTTGACCCCCAAAATTTTGACTCCAAAAATTTGACCCCAAAATTTTGACCCCAAAATTTTGACCCCAAAATTTTGACTCCAAAAATTTGACCCCAAAATTTTGACCCCAAAATTTTGACCCCAAAATTTTGATCCCAAAATTTTGACCCCAAAATTTTGACCCCAAAATTTTGATCCCAAAATTTTGACCCCAAAATTTTGATCCCAAAATTTTGATCCCAACATTTTGATCCCAAAATTTTGACCCCAAAATTTTGATCCCAAAATTTTGACCCCAAAATTTTGACCCCAAAATTTTGACCCCAAAATTTTGATCCCAAAATTTTGACCCCAAAATTTTGACCCCAAAATTTTTATCCCAAAATTTTGATCCCAAAATTTTGTTCCCAAAATTTTGACCCCCAAAATTTTGACTCCAAAAATTTGACCCCAAAATTTTGACCCCAAAATTTTGACCCCAAAATTTTGACTCCAAAAATTTGACCCCAAAATTTTGACCCCAAAATTTTGACCCCAAAATTTTGACTCCAAAATTTTGATCCCAACATTTTGATCCCAAAATTTTGACCCCAAAATTTTGACCCCAAAATTTTGACACAAAAATTTGACCCCAAAAATTTGACCCCAAAATTTGGCCCCAAAATTTTGACCCCAAAAATTTGACCCCAAAATTTTTACCCCAAAATTTTGACCCCAAAATTTTGATCCCAAAATTTTGATCCCAAAATTTTGACCCCAAAATTTTGAGCCCAAAATTTTGATCCCAAAATTTTGATCCCAAAATTTTGATCCCAAAATTTTGATCCCAAAATTTTGATCCCAAAATTTTGACTCCAAAAATTTGACCCCAAAATTTTGATCCCAAAATTTTGACCCCAAAATTTTGATCCCAAAATTTTGACCCCAAAATTTTGACTCCAAAAATTTGTACCCCAAAATTGTGATCCCAAAATTTTGACCCCAAAATTTTGACCCTTAAATTTGGCCCCAAAATTTTGACTCCAAAAATTTGACCCCAAAATTTTGTCCCTAAAATTTTGACCCCAAAATTTTGACCCCGAAATTTTGATCCCAAAATTTTGATCCCAAAATTTTGACCCCAAAATTTTGACTCCAAAAATTTGTACCCCAAAATTGTGATCCCAAAATTTTGATCCCAAAATTTTGATCCCAAAATTTTGACTCCAAAAATTTGACCCCAAAATTTGGCCCCAAAATTTTGACTCCAAAAATTTGACCCCAAAATTTTGACCCCAAAATTTTGACCCCAAAATTTTGATCCCAAAATTTTGATCCCAAAATTTTGACCCCAAAATTTTGACCCCAAAATTTTGATCCCAAAATTTTGATCCCAAAATTTTGACCCCAAAATTTTGAGCCCAAAATTTTGACTCCAAAAATTTGACCCCAAAATTTGGCCCCAAAATTTTGACTCCAAAAATTTGACCCCAAAATTTTGACCCCAAAATTTTGACCCCAAAATTTTGATCCCAAAATTTTGACCTCAAAATTTTCACCTCAAAATTTTGACCCCAAAATTTTCACCTCAAAATTTTGACCCTAAAATTATGATCCCAAAATTTTGACCCCAAAATTTTCACTCAAAAATTTTGACCCCAAAATTTTCACCTCAAAATTTTCACTCCAAAATTTTGACCTCAAAATTTTCACTCAAAAATTTTGACCCCAAAATTTTCACCTCAAAATTTTGACCCCAAAATTTTGACCCCAAAATTTTCACCTCAAAATGTTCACCCCAAAATTTTTACTCTAAAATTTTGAGCCCAAAATTTTCACCTCAAAATTGTGACCCCAAAATTTTGACCCCAAAATTTTGACCCCAAAATTTTGATCCCAAAATTTTGACCCCAAAATTTTGACCCCAAAATTTTGATCCAAAAATTGTGACCCCAAAATTTTGACCCCAAAATTTTGACCCCAAAATTTTGACTCCAAAAATTTGACCCCAAAATTTTGACCCCAAAATTTTGACCCCAAAATTTTGATCCCAAAATTTTAACCCCAAAATTTTGACCCCAAAATTTTGATCCCAAAATTTTGATCCCAAAATTTTGACCCCCAAAATTTTGACTCCAAAAATTTGACACCAAAATTTTGATCCCAAAATTTTGACCCCAAAATTTTGACCCCAAAATTTTGTCCCTAAAATTTTGACCCCAAAATTTTGACCCCGAAATTTTGACCCCAAAATTTTGATCCCAAAATTTTCACCCCAAAATTTTGACCCCAAAATTTTGATCCCATAATTTTCACCCCAAAATTTTGACCCCAAAATTTTGACCCCAAAATTTTGATCCCAAAATTTTGACCCCAAAATTTTGATCCCAAAATTTTGACCCCAAAATTTTGACCCCAAAATTTTGACCCCAAAATTTTGACCCCAAAATTTTGATCCCAAAATTTTGACCCCAAAATTTTGACCCCAAAATTTTGACTCCAAAAATTTGACCCCAAAATTTTTACCCCAAAATTTTGACCCCGAAATTTTGACCCCAAAATTTTGATCCCAAAATTTTCACCCCAAAATTTTGACCCCAAAATTTTGATCCCATAATTTTCACCCCAAAATTGTGACCCAAAAATTTTGACCCCAAAATTTTGATCCCAAAATTTTGACCCCAAAATTTTGACTCCAAAAATTTGACCCCAAAATTTTGATCCCAAAATTTTGACCCCAAAATTTTGACCCCAAAATTTTGACCCCAAAATTTTGATCCAAAAATTGTGACCCCAAAATTTTGACCCCAAAATTTTGTCCCCAAAATTTTTACCCCACAATTTTGACCCCAAAATTTTGATCCCAAAATTTTGACCCCAAAATTTTGATCCCAAAATTTTGATCCCAAAATTTTGACCCAAAATTTTGACCCCAAAATTTTGACCCCAAAATTTTGACCCAAAATTTTGACCCCAAAATTTTGACCCCAAAGTTTTGATCCCAAAATTTTGATCCCAAAATTTTGACCCCAAAATTTTGACCCCCAAAATTTTGACTCCAAAAATTTGACCCCAAAATTTTGATCCCAAAATTTTGACCCCAAAATTTTGACTCCAAAAATTTGACCCCAAAATTTTGACCCCAAAATTTTGACCCCAAAATTTTGATCCCAAAATTTTGACCCCAAAATTTTGACCCCAAAATTTTGATCCCAAAATTTTGACTTCAAAATTTTGACCCCAAAATTTTGACCCCAAAATTTTCCCCAAAATTTTTACCCCAAAATTTTGACCCCAAAATTTTGATCCCAAAATTTTGACCCCAAAATTTTGAAACCAAAATTTTCCCCAAAATTTTTACCCCAAAATTTTGACCCCAAAATTTTGATCCCAAAATTTTGACCCCAAAATTTTGACCCCAAAATTTTGACCCCAAAATTTTCCCCAAAATTTTTACCCCAAAATTTTGACCCCAAAATTTTGATCCCAAAATTTTGATCCCAAAATTTTGATCCCAAAATTTTGACCCCAAAATTTTGACCCCAAAATTTTGACCCCAAAATTTTCCTCAAAATTTTTACCCCAAAATTTTGACCCCAAAATTTTGATCCCAAAATTTTCACCCCAAAATTTTGACCCCAAAATTTTGACTCCAAAAATTTGACCCCAAAATTTTGATCCCAAAATTTTGACCCCAAAATTTTCACCCCAAAATTTTGATCCCAAAATTTTGACCCCAAAATTTTGATCCCAAAATTTTGATCCCAAAATTTTGATCTCAAAATTTTGACCCCAAAATTTTGACCCCAAAATTTTGACCCCAAAATTTTGATCCCAAAATTTTGACCCCAAAATTTTGACCCCAAAATTTTGATCCCAAAATTTTGACCCCAAAATTTTGACCCCAAAATTTTGATCCCAAAATTTTGACCCCAAAATTTTGACCCCAAAATTTTGATCCAAAAATTTTGACCCCAAAATTTTGACCCCAAAATTTTGACCCCAAAATTTTGACTCCAAAAATTTGACCCCAAAATTTTGACCCCAAAATTTTGACCCCAAAATTTTGATCCCAAAATTTTGACCCCAAAATTTTGACCCCAAAATTTTGATCCCAAAATTTTGATCCAAAAATTGTGACCCCAAAATTTTGACCCCAAAATTTTGACCCCAAAATTTTGACCCCAAAATTTTGATCCCAAAATTTTGACTCCCAAAATTTTGACCCCAAAATTTTGACCCCAAAATTTTGAGCCCAAAATTTTGATCCCAAAATTTTGATCCCAAAATTTTGATCCCAAAATTTTGATCCCAAAATTTTGATCCCAAAATTTTGACCCCAAAATTTTGACCCCAAAATTTTGATCCCAAAATTTTGATCCCAAAATTTTGATCCCAAAATTTTGACCCCAAAATTTTGACCCCAAAATTTTGTCCCTAAAATTTTGACCCCAAAATTTTGACCCCGAAATTTTGACCCCAAAATTTTGATCCCAAAATTTTCACCCCAAAATTTTGACCCCAAAATTTTGATCCCATAATTTTCACCCCAAAATTTTGACCCCAAAATTTTGACCCCAAAATTTTGATCCCAAAATTTTAAACCCCAAAATTTTGATCCCAAAATTTTGACCCCAAAATTTTGACCCCAAAATTTTGACCCCAAAATTTTGACCCCAAAATTTTGATTCCAAAATTTTGACCCCAAAATTTTGACCCGAAAATTTTGACTCCAAAAATTTGACCCCAAAATTTTGATCCCAAAATTTTGACCCCAAAATTTTGACCTCAAAATTTTGAACCCAAAATTTTGACCCCAAAATTTTCACCCCAAAATTTTGATCCCAAATTTTGATCCCAAAATTTTGATCCCAAAATTTGGCCCCAAAATTTTGACCCCAAAATTTTGTCCCTAAAATTTTGACCCCAAAATTTTGACCCCGAAATTTTGACCCCAAAATTTTGATCCCAAAATTTTCACCCCAAAATTTTGACCCCAAAATTTTGATCCCATAATTTTCACCCCAAAATTGTGACCCAAAAATTTTGACCCCAAAATTTTGATCCCAAAATTTTGACCCCAAAATTTTGACTCCAAAAATTTGACCCCAAAATTTTGATCCCAAAATTTTGACCCCAAAATTTTGACCCCAAAATTTTGAACCCAAAATTTTGACCCCAAAATTTTCACCCCAAAATTTTGACCCCAAAATTTTGATCCCAAAATTTTGATCCCAAAATTTTGGGGTGAAAATTTTGGGGTTAAAATTTTGGGATCAAAATTTTGGGTTCAAAATTTTGGGGTCAAAATTTTGGGGTCACAATTTTTGGATCAAAATTTTGGGGTCAAATTTTTGGAGTCAAAATTTTGGGGTCAAAATTTTGGGATCAAAATTTTGGGGTCAAAATTTTGGGGTCAAAATTTTGGGTTCAAAATTTTGGGGTCAAAATTTTGGGATCAAAATTTTGGGATCAAAATTTTGGGATCAAAATTTTGGGATCAAAATTTTGGGGTCAAAATTTTGGGGTCAAAATTTTGGGATCAAAATTTTGGGGTCAAAATTTTGGGGTCAAAATTTTGGGATCAAAATTTTGGGGTCAAAATTTTGGGGTCAAAATTTTGGGGTGAAAATTATGGGATCAAAATTTTGGGGTGAAAATTTTGGGATCAAAATTTTGGGGTCAAAATTTCGGGGTCAAAATTTTGGGGTCAAAATTTTAGGGACAAAATTTTGGGGTCAAAATTTTGGGGTCAAAATTTTGGGATCAAAATTTTTGGAGTCAAAATTTTGGGGTCAAAATTTTGGGGTCAAAATTTTGGGGTGAAAATTATGGGGTCAAAATTTTGGGGTGAAAATTTTGGGATCAAAATTTTGGGGTCAAAATTTTGGGGTCAAAATTTTGGGGTGAAAATTTTGGGATCAATATTTTGGGGTCAAAATTTTGGGGTGAAAATTTTGGGATCAATATTTTGGGATCAAAATTTTGGGGTCAAAATTTTGGGATCAAAATTTTGGGATCAACATTTTGGGGTCAAAATTGTGGGGTGAAAATTTTGGGGACAAAATTTTGGGGTCAAAATTTTGGGGTCACAATTTTTGGATCAAAATTTTGACTCCAAAAATTTGACCCCAAAATTTTGACCCCAACATTTTGATCCCAAAATTTTGACCCCAAAATTTTGACCCCAAAATTTTGACCCCAAAATTTTGATCCAAAAATTGTGACCCCAAAATTTTGACCCCAAAATTTTGTCCCCAAAATTTTCACCCCACAATTTTGACCCCAAAATTTTGATCCCAAAATTTTGATCCCAAAATTTTGACCCCAAAATTTTGATCCCAAAATTTTGACCCCAAAATTTTCACCCCAAAATTTTGACCCCAAAATTTTCACCCCAAAATTTTGACCCCAAAATTTTGATCCCAAAATTTTGACCCCAAAATTTTGACTCCAAAAATTTGACCCCAAAATTTTGACCCCAAAATTTTGACCCCAAAATTTTGACCCAAAATTTTGACCCCAAAATTTTGACCCCAACATTTTGATCCCAAAATTTTGACCCCAAAATTTTGACCCCAAAATTTTGACCCCAAAATTTTGACCCAAAATTTTGACCCCAAAATTTTGACCCCAAAATTTTGATCCCAAAATTTTGACCCCAAAATTTTGACCCAAAAATTTGGCCCCAAAATTTTGACTCCAAAAATTTGACCCCAAAATTTTGACCCCAAAATTTTGACCCCAAAATTTTGACCCCAAAATTTTGACCCCAACATTTTGATCCCAAAATTTTGACCCCAAAATTTTGACCCCAAAATTTTGGGGTCAAAATTTTGGGGTCACAATTTTTGGATCAAAATTTTGACTCCAAAAATTTGACCCCAAAATTTTGACCCCAACCTTTTGATCCCAAAATTTTGACCCCAAAATTTTGACCCCAAAATTTTGATCCAAAAATTGTGACCCCAAAATTTTGACCCCAAAATTTTGTCCCCAAAATTTTCACCCCACAATTTTGACCCCAAAATTTTGATCCCAAAATTTTGATCCCAAAATTTTGACCCCAAAATTTTGATCCCAAAATTTTGACCCCAAAATTTTCACCCCAAAATTTTGACCCCAAAATTTTGACCCCAAAATTTTGACCCCAAAATTTTGATCCCAAAATTTTGACCCCAAAATTTTGACTCCAAAAATTTGACCCCAAAATTTTGACCCCAAAATTTTGACCCCAAAATTTTGACCCAAAATTTTGACCCCAAAATTTTCACCCCAACATTTTGATCCCAAAATTTTGACCCCAAAATTTTGACCCCAAAATTTTGACCCCAAAATTTTGACCCAAAATTTTGATCCCAAAATTTTGACCCCAAAATTTTGATCCCAAAATTTTGACCCCAAAATTTTGACCCCAAAATTTGGCCCCAAAATTTTGACTCCAAAAATTTGACCCCAAAATTTTGACCCCAAAATTTTGACCCCAAAATTTTGACCCCAAAATTTTGACCCCAAAATTTTGACCCCAACATTTTGATCCCAAAATTTTGACCCCAAAATTTTGACCCCAAAATTTTGACCCCAAAATTTTGATCCAAAAATTGTGACCCCAAAATTTTGACCCCAAAATTTTGTCCCCAAAATTTTTACCCCACAATTTTGACCCCAAAATTTTGATCCCAAAATTTCGATCCCATAATTTTGACCCCAAAATTTTGATCCCAAAATTTTGACCCCAAAATTTTGATCCCAAAATTTTCACCCCAAAATTTTCACCCCAAAATTTTGACCCCAAAATTTTGACTCCAAAAATTTGACGCCAAAATTTTGACCCCAAAATTTTGACCCCAAAATTTTGACCCAAAATTTTGACCCCAAAATTTTGACCCCAAAATTTTGATCCCAAAATTTTGACCCCAAAATTTGGCCCCAAAATTTTGACTCCAAAAATTTGACCCCAAAATTTTGACCCCAAAATTTTGACCCCAAAATTTTGATCCCGAAATTTTGATCCCAAAATTTTGACCCAAAATTTTGACCCCAAAATTTTGACCCCAAAATTTTGACCCAAAATTTTGACCCCAAAATTTTGACCCCAAAGTTTTGATCCCAAAATTTTGAACCAAAATTTTGACCCCAAAATTTTGACCCCAAAGTTTTGATCCCAAAATTTTGATCCCAAAATTTTGACCCCAAAATTTTGACCCCCAAAATTTTGACCCCAAAATTTTGACCCCAAAATTTTGACCCCAAAATTTTCCCCAAAATTTTTACCCCAAAATTTTGACCCCAAAATTTTGATCCCAAAATTTTGATCCCAAAATTTTGATCCCAAAATTTTGACCCCAAAATTTTGATCCCAAAATTTTGACCCCAAA
>CATOAT010000047.1:0-56026 GCA_951394125.1 Epistrophe eligans | reverse complement strand
ATCTCTTTGAAACCCGATATCTCCGCAACCAAGCCTCGTTGGTGGTTGCGGTTTTCACCGTTAAACTGAGAGTAAAGAGACCTTTCCATCCATGTACGCCATTTTTTAAATCTCCACAAAAAAATTTTTCATCACTTTTTGACAAAACTTGCGATGCCGGCATCGTTAAAAACTTTAAAAATCAAAATCTCTTTGAAACCCGATATCTCCGCAACCAAGCCTCGTTGGTGGCTGCGGTTTTCACCATTAAACTGAGAGTAAAAAGACCTTTCCATCCATGTACGCCATTTTTTAAATCTCTACAAAAAAATTTTTCATCACTTTTTGACAAAACTTGCGATGCCGGCATCGTTAAAAACTTTAAATATCAAAATCTCTTTGAAACCCGATATCTCCGCAACCAAGCCTCGTTGGTGGCTGCGGTTTTCACCGTTAAACTGAGAGTAAAAAGACCTTTCCATCCATGTACGCCATTTTTTAAATCTCCACAAAAAAATTTTTCATCACTTTTTGACAAAACTTGCGATGCCGGCATCGTTAAAAACTTTAAAAATCAAAATCTCTTTGAAACCCGATATCTCCGCAACCAAGCCTCGTTGGTGGCTGCGGTTTTCACCGTTAAACTGAGAGTAAAAAGACCTTTCCATCCATGTACGCCATTTTTTAAATCTCCACAAAAAAATTTTTCATCACTTTTTGACAAAACTTGCGATGCCGGCATCGTTAAAAACTTTAAAAATCAAAATCTCTTTGAAACCCGATATCTCCGCAACCAAGCCTCGTTGGTGGCTGCGGTTTTCACCGTTAAACTGAGAGTAAAAAGACCTTTCCATCCATGTACGCCATTTTTTAAATCTCCACAAAAAAATTTTTCATCACTTTTTGACAAAACTTGCGATGCCGGCATCGTTAAAAACTTTAAAAATCAAAATCTCTTTGAAACCCGATATCTCCGCAACCAAGCCTCGTTGGTGGCTGCGGTTTTCACCGTTAAACTGAGAGTAAAAAGACCTTTCCATCCATGTACGCCATTTTTTAAATCTCCACAAAAAAAATTTTCATCACTTTTTGACAAAACTTGCGATGCCGGCATCGTTAAAAACTTTAAAAATCAAAATCTCTTTGAAACCCGATATCTCCGCAACCAAGCCTCGTTGGTGGCTGCGGTTTTCACCGTTAAACTGAGAGTAAAAAGACCTTTCCATCCATGTACGCCATTTTTTAAATCTCCACAAAAAAATTTTTCATCACTTTTTGACAAAACTTGCGATGCCGGCATCGTTAAAAACTTTAAAAATCAAAATCTCTTTGAAACCCGATATCTCCGCAACCAAGCCTCGTTGGTGGCTGCGGTTTTCACCGTTAAACTGAGAGTAAAAAGACCTTTCCATCCATGTACGCCATTTTTTAAATCTCCACAAAAAAATTTTTCATCACTTTTTGACAAAACTTGCGATGTCGGCATCGTTAAAAACTTTAAAAATCAAAATCTCTTTGAAACCCGATATCTCCGCAACCAAGCCTCGTTGGTGGCTGCGGTTTTCACCGTTAAACTGAGAGTAAAAAGACCTTTCCATCCATGTACGCCATTTTTTAAATCTCCACAAAAAAATTTTTCATCACTTTTTGACAAAACTTGCGATGCCGGCATCGTTAAAAACTTTAAAAATCAAAATCTCTTTGAAACCCGATATCTCCGCAACCAAGCCTCGTTGGTGGTTGCGGTTTTCACCGTTAAACTGAGAGTAAAGAGACCTTTCCATCCATGTACGCCATTTTTTAAATCTCCACACAAAAATTTTTCATCACTTTTTGACAAAACTTGCGATGCCGGCATCGTTAAAAACTTTAAAAATCAAAATCTCTTTGAAACCCGATATCTCCGCAACCAAGCCTCGTTGGTGGTTGCGGTTTTCACCGTTAAACTGAGAGTAAAGAGACCTTTCCATCTATGTACGCCATTTTTTAAATCTCCACAAAAAAATTTTTCATCACTTTTTGACAAAACTTGCGATGCCGGCATCGTTAAAAACTTTAAAAATCAAAATCTCTTTGAAACCCGATATCTCCGCAACCAAGCCTCGTTGGTGGCTGCGGTTTTCACCATTAAACTGAGAGTAAAGAGATCTTTCCATTCATGTACGCCATTTTTTAAATCTCCACAACAAAATTTTTCATCACTTTTTGACAAAACTTGCGATGCCGGCATCGTTAAAAACTTTAAAAATCAAAATCTCTTTGAAACCCGATATCTCCGCAACCAAGCCTCGTTGGTGGCTGCGGTTTTCACCATTAAACTGAGAGTAAAGAGACCTTTCCATCCATGTACGCCATTTTTTAAATCTCCACAAAAAAATTTTTCATCACTTTTTGACAAAACTTGCGATGCCGGCATCGTTAAAAACTTTAAAAATCAAAATCTCTTTGAAACCCGATATCTCCGCAACCAAGCCTCGTTGGTGGCTGCGGTTTTCACCATTAAACTGAGAGTAAAAAGACCTTTCCATCCATGTACGCCATTTTTTAAATCTCCACAAAAAAAATTTTCATCACTTTTTGACAAAACTTGCGATGCCGGCATCGTTAAAAGCTTTAAAAATCAAAATCTCTTTGAAACCCGATATCTCCGCAACCAAGCCTCGTTGGTGGTTGCGGTTTTCACCGTTAAACTGAGAGTAAAGAGACCTTTCCATCCATGTACGCCATTTTTTAAATCTCCACAAAAAAATTTTTCATCACTTTTTGACAAAACTTGCGATGCCGGCATCGTTAAAAACTTTAAAAATCAAAATCTCTTTGAAACCCGATATCTCCGCAACCAAGCCTCGTTGGTGGTTGCGGTTTTCACCGTTAAACTGAGAGTAAAGAGACCTTTCCATCCATGTACGCCATTTTTTAAATCTTCACAAAAAAATTTTTCATCACTTTTTGACAAAACTTGCGATGCCGGCATCGTTAAAAACTTTAAAAATCAAAATCTCTTTGAAACCCGATATCTCCGCAACCAAGCCTCGTTGGTGGCTGCGGTTTTCACCGTTAAACTGAGAGTAAAAAGACCTTTCCATCCATGTACGCCATTTTTTAAATCTCCACAAAAAAATTTTTCATCACTTTTTGACAAAACTTGCGATGCCGGCATCGTTAAAAACTTTAAAAATCAAAATCTCTTTGAAACCCGATATCTCCGCAACCAAGCCTCGTTGGTGGCTGCGGTTTTCACCGTTAAACTGAGAGTAAAAAGACCTTTCCATCCATGTACGCCATTTTTTAAATCTCCACAAAAAAAATTTTCATCACTTTTTGACAAAACTTGCGATGCCGGCATCGTTAAAAACTTTAAAAATCAAAATCTCTTTGAAACCCGATATCTCCGCAACCAAGCCTCGTTGGTGGCTGCGGTTTTCACCGTTAAACTGAGAGTAAAAAGACCTTTCCATCCATGTACGCCATTTTTTAAATCTCCACAAAAAAATTTTTCATCACTTTTTGACAAAACTTGCGATGCCGGCATCGTTAAAAACTTTAAAAATCAAAATCTCTTTGAAACCCGATATCTCCGCAACCAAGCCTCGTTGGTGGCTGCGGTTTTCACCGTTAAACTGAGAGTAAAAAGACCTTTCCATCCATGAACGCCATTTTTTAAATCTCCACAAAAAAATTTTTCATCACTTTTTGACAAAACTTGCGATGTCGGCATCGTTAAAAACTTTAAAAATCAAAATCTCTTTGAAACCCGATATCTCCGCAACCAAGCCTCGTTGGTGGCTGCGGTTTTCACCGTTAAACTGAGAGTAAAAAGACCTTTCCATCCATGTACGCCATTTTTTAAATCTCCATAAAAAAATTTTTCATCACTTTTTGACAAAACTTGCGATGCCGGCATCGTTAAAAACTTTAAAAATCAAAATCTCTTTGAAACCCGATATCTCCGCAACCAAGCCTCGTTGGTGGCTGCGGTTTTCACCGTTAAACTGAGAGTAAAAAGACCTTTCCATCCATGTACGCCATTTTTTAAATCTCCACAAAAAAATTTTTCATCACTTTTTGACAAAACTTGCGATGCCCGGCATCGTTAAAAACTTTAAAAATCAAAATCTCTTTGAAGCCCGATATCTCCGCAACCAAGCCTCGTTGGTGGCTGCGGTTTTCACCGTTAAACTGAGAGTAAAGAGACCTTTCCATCTATGTACGCCATTTTTTAAATCTCCACAAAAAAATTTTTCATCACTTTTTGACAAAACTTGCGATGCCCGGCATCGTTAAAAACTTTAAAAATCAAAATCTCTTTGAAACCCGATATCTCCGCAACCAAGCCTCGTTGGTGGTTGCGGTTTTCACCGTTAAACTGAGAGTAAAGAGACCTTTCCATCCATGTACGCCATTTTTTAAATCTCCACAAAAAAATTTTTCATCACTTTTTGACAAAACTTGCGATGCCGGCATCGTTAAAAACTTTAAAAATCAAAATCTCTTTGAAACCCGATATCTCCGCAACCAAGCCTCGTTGGTGGCTGCGGTTTTCACCATTAAACTGAGAGTAAAGAGACCTTTCCATCCATGTACGCCATTTTTTAAATCTCCACAAAAAAATTTTTCATCACTTTTTGACAAAACTTGCGATGCCGGCATCGTTAAAAACTTTAAAAATCAAAATCTCTTTGAAACCCGATATCTCCGCAACCAAGCCTCGTTGGTGGTTGCGGTTTTCACCGTTAAACTGAGAGTAAAGAGACCTTTCCATCTATGTACGCCATTTTTTAAATCTCCACAAAAAAATTTTTCATCACTTTTTGACAAAACTTGCGATGCCGGCATCGTTAAAAACTTTAAAAATCAAAATCTCTTTGAAACCCGATATCTCCGCAACCAAGCCTCGTTGGTGGCTGCGGTTTTCACCATTAAACTGAGAGTAAAGAGATCTTTCCATTCATGTACGCCATTTTTTAAATCTCCACAACAAAATTTTTCATCACTTTTTGACAAAACTTGCGATGCCGGCATCGTTAAAAACTTTAAAAATCAAAATCTCTTTGAAACCCGATATCTCCGCAACCAAGCCTCGTTGGTGGCTGCGGTTTTCACCATTAAACTGAGAGTAAAGAGACCTTTCCATCCATGTACGCCATTTTTTAAATCTCCACAAAAAAATTTTTCATCACTTTTTGACAAAACTTGCGATGCCGGCATCGTTAAAAACTTTAAAAATCAAAATCTCTTTGAAACCCGATATCTCCGCAACCAAGCCTCGTTGGTGGCTGCGGTTTTCACCATTAAACTGAGAGTAAAAAGACCTTTCCATCCATGTACGCCATTTTTTAAATCTCCACAAAAAAAATTTTCATCACTTTTTGACAAAACTTGCGATGCCGGCATCGTTAAAAGCTTTAAAAATCAAAATCTCTTTGAAACCCGATATCTCCGCAACCAAGCCTCGTTGGTGGTTGCGGTTTTCACCGTTAAACTGAGAGTAAAGAGACCTTTCCATCCATGTACGCCATTTTTTAAATCTCCACAAAAAAATTTTTCATCACTTTTTGACAAAACTTGCGATGCCGGCATCGTTAAAAACTTTAAAAATCAAAATCTCTTTGAAACCCGATATCTCCGCAACCAAGCCTCGTTGGTGGTTGCGGTTTTCACCGTTAAACTGAGAGTAAAGAGACCTTTCCATCCATGTACGCCATTTTTTATATCTTCACAAAAAAATTTTTCATCACTTTTTGACAAAACTTGCGATGCCGGCATCGTTAAAAACTTTAAAAATCAAAATCTCTTTGAAACCCGATATCTCCGCAACCAAGCCTCGTTGGTGGCTGCGGTTTTCACCGTTAAACTGAGAGTAAAAAGACCTTTCCATCCATGTACGCCATTTTTTAAATCTCCACAAAAAAATTTTTCATCACTTTTTGACAAAACTTGCGATGCCGGCATCGTTAAAAACTTTAAAAATCAAAATCTCTTTGAAACCCGATATCTCCGCAACCAAGCCTCGTTGGTGGCTGCGGTTTTCACCGTTAAACTGAGAGTAAAAAGACCTTTCCATCCATGTACGCCATTTTTTAAATCTCCACAAAAAAATTTTTCATCACTTTTTGACAAAACTTGCGATGTCGGCATCGTTAAAAACTTTAAAAATCAAAATCTCTTTGAAACCCGATATCTCCGCAACCAAGCCTCGTTGGTGGCTGCGGTTTTCACCGTTAAACTGAGAGTAAAAAGACCTTTCCATCCATGTACGCCATTTTTTAAATCTCCACAAAAAAATTTTTCATCACTTTTTGACAAAACTTGCGATGCCGGCATCGTTAAAAACTTTAAAAATCAAAATCTCTTTGAAACCCGATATCTCCGCAACCAAGCCTCGTTGGTGGCTGCGGTTTTCACCGTTAAACTGAGAGTAAAAAGACCTTTCCATCCATGTACGCCATTTTTAAAATCTCCACAAAAAATTTTTCATCACTTTTTGACAAAACTTGCGATGCCGGCATCGTTAAAAACTTTAAAAATCAAAATCTCTTTGAAACCCGATATCTCCGCAACCAAGCCTCGTTGGTGGCTGCGGTTTTCACCGTTAAACTGAGAGTAAAGAGACCTTTCCATCTATGTACGCCATTTTTTAAATCTCCACAAAAAAATTTTTCATCACTTTTTGACAAAACTTGCGATGCCGGCATCGTTAAAAACTTTAAAAATCAAAATCTCTTTGAAACCCGATATCTCCGCAACCAAGCCTCGTTGGTGGCTGCGGTTTTCACCATTAAACTGAGAGTAAAGAGACCTTTCCATCCATGTACGCCATTTTTTAAATCTCCACAAAAAAATTTTTCATCACTTTTTGACAAAACTTGCGATGCCGGCATCGTTAAAAACTTTAAAAATCAAAATCTCTTTGAAACCCGATATCTCCGCAACCAAGCCTCGTTGGTGGCTGCGGTTTTCACTATTAAACTGAGAGTAAAGAGACCTTTCCATCCATGTACGCCATTTTTTAAATCTCCACAAAAAAATTTTTCATCACTTTTTGACAAAACTTGCGATGCCGGCATCGTTAAAAACTTTAAAAATCAAAATCTCTTTGAAACCCGATATCTCCGCAACCAAGCCTCGTTGGTGGTTGCGGTTTTCACCGTTAAACTGAGAGTAAAGAAACCTTTCCATCCATGTACGCCATTTTTTAAATCTCCACAAAAAAATTTTTCATCACTTTTTGACAAAACTTGCGATGCCGGCATCGTTAAAAACTTTAAAAATCAAAATCTCTTTGAAACCCGATATCTCCGCAACCAAGCCTCGTTGGTGGTTGCGGTTTTCACCGTTAAACTGAGAGTAAAGAGACCTTTCCATCCATGTACGCTATTTTTTAAATCTCCACAAAAAAATTTTTCATCACTTTTTGACAAAACTTGCGATGCCGGCATCGTTAAAAACTTTAAAAATCAAAATCTCTTTGAAACCCGATATCTCCGCAACCAAGCCTCGTTGGTGGCTGCGGTTTTCACCGTTAAACTGAGAGTAAAAAGACCTTTCCATCCATGTACGCCATTTTTTAAATCTCTACAAAAAAATTTTTCATCACTTTTTGACAAAACTTGCGATGCCGGCATCGTTAAAAACTTTAAAAATCAAAATCTCTTTGAAACCCGATATCTCCGCAACCAAGCCTCGTTGGTGGCTGCGGTTTTCACCATTAAACTGAGAGTAAAAAGACCTTTCCATCCATGTACGCCATTTTTTAAATCTCCACAAAAAAAATTTTCATCACTTTTTGACAAAACTTGCGATGCCGGCATCGTTAAAAGCTTTAAAAATCAAAATCTCTTTGAAACCCGATATCTCCGCAACCAAGCCTCGTTGGTGGTTGCGGTTTTCACCGTTAAACTGAGAGTAAAGAGACCTTTCCATCCATGTACGCCATTTTTTAAATCTCCACAAAAAATTTTTTCATCACTTTTTGACAAAACTTGCGATGCCGGCATCGTTAAAAACTTTAAAAATCAAAATCTCTTTGAAACCCGATATCTCCGCAACCAAGCCTCGTTGGTGGTTGCGGTTTTCACCGTTAAACTGAGAGTAAAGAGACCTTTCCATCCATGTACGCCATTTTTTAAATCTTCACAAAAAAATTTTTCATCACTTTTTGACAAAACTTGCGATGCCGGCATCGTTAAAAACTTTAAAAATCAAAATCTCTTTGAAACCCGATATCTCCGCAACCAAGCCTCGTTGGTGGTTGCGGTTTTCACCGTTAAACTGAGAGTAAAAAGACCTTTCCATCCATGTACGCCATTTTTTAAATCTCCACAAAAAAAATTTTCATCACTTTTTGACAAAACTTGCGATGCCGGCATCGTTAAAAGCTTTAAAAATCAAAATCTCTTTGAAACCCGATATCTCCGCAACCAAGCCTCGTTGGTGGTTGCGGTTTTCACCGTTAAACTGAGAGTAAAGAGACCTTTCCATCCATGTACGCCATTTTTTAAATCTCCACAAAAAAATTTTTCATCACTTTTTGACAAAACTTGCGATGCCGGCATCGTTAAAAACTTTAAAAATCAAAATCTCTTTGAAACCCGATATCTCCGCAACCAAGCCTCGTTGGTGGCTGCGGTTTTCACCGTTAAACTGAGAGTAAAAAGACCTTTCCATCCATGTACGCCATTTTTTAAATCTCCACAAAAAAATTTTTCATCACTTTTTGACAAAACTTGCGATGCCGGCATCGTTAAAAACTTTAAAAATCAAAATCTCTTTGAAACCCGATATCTCCGCAACCAAGCCTCGTTGGTGGTTGCGGTTTTCACCGTTAAACTGAGAGTAAAGAAACCTTTCCATCCATGTACGCCATTTTTTAAATCTCCACAAAAAAATTTTTCATCACTTTTTGACAAAACTTGCGATGCCGGCATCGTTAAAAACTTTAAAAATCAAAATCTCTTTGAAACCCGATATCTCCGCAACCAAGCCTCGTTGGTGGCTGCGGTTTTCACCGTTAAACTGAGAGTAAAAAGACCTTTCCATCCATGTACGCCATTTTTTAAATCTCCACAAAAAAATTTTTCATCACTTTTTGACAAAACTTGCGATGCCGGCATCGTTAAAAACTTTAAAAATCAAAATCTCTTTGAAACCCGATATCTCCGCAACCAAGCCTCGTTGGTGGTTGCGGTTTTCACCGTTAAACTGAGAGTAAAGAGACCTTTCCATCCATGTACGCCATTTTTTAAATCTCCACAAAAAAATTTTTCATCACTTTTTGACAAAACTTGCGATGCCGGCATCGTTAAAAACTTTAAAAATCAAAATCTCTTTGAAACCCGATATCTCCGCAACCAAGCCTCGTTGGTGGCTGCGGTTTTCACCGTTAAACTGAGAGTAAAAAGACCTTTCCATCCATGTACGCCATTTTTTAAATCTCAACAAAAAAATTTTTCATCACTTTTTGACAAAACTTGCGATGCCGGCATCGTTAAAAACTTTAAAAATCAAAATCTCTTTGAAACCCGATATCTCCGCAACCAAGCCTCGTTGGTGGTTGCGGTTTTCACCGTTAAACTGAGAGTAAAGAGACCTTTCCATCCATGTACGCCATTTTTTAAATCTCCACAAAAAAATTTTTCATCACTTTTTGACAAAACTTGCGATGCCGGCATCGTTAAAAACTTTAAAAATCAAAATCTCTTTGAAACCCGATATCTCCGCAACCAAGCCTCGTTGGTGGTTGCGGTTTTCACCGTTAAACTGAGAGTAAAGAGACCTTTCCATCCATGTACGCCATTTTTTAAATCTCCACAAAAAAATTTTTCATCACTTTTTGACAAAACTTGCGATGCCGGCATCGTTAAAAACTTTAAAAATCAAAATCTCTTTGAAACCCGATATCTCCGCAACCAAGCCTCGTTGGTGGCTGCGGTTTTCACCGTTAAACTGAGAGTAAAAAGACCTTTCCATCCATGTACGCCATTTTTTAAATCTCCACAAAAAAATTTTTCATCACTTTTTGACAAATCTTGCGATGCCGGCATCGTTAAAAACTTTAAAAATCAAAATCTCTTTGAAGCCCGATATCTCCGCAACCAAGCCTCGTTGGTGGCTGCGGTTTTCACCGTTAAACTGAGAATCAAAAGACCTTTCCATCCATGTTCGCCATTTTTTAAATCTCCACAAAAAAATTTTTCATCACTTTTTGACAAAAATTGCGATGCCGGCATCGTTAAAAACTTTAAAAATCAAAATCTCTTTGAAACCCGATATCTCCGCAACCAAGCCTCGTTGGTGGTTGCGGTTTTCACCGTTAAACTGAGAGTAAAGAGACCTTTCCATCCATGTACGCCATTTTTTAAATCTCCACAAAAAAATTTTTCATCACTTTTTGACAAAACTTGCGATGCCGGCATCGTTAAAAACTTTAAAAATCAAAATCTCTTTGAAACCCGATATCTCCGCAACCAAGCCTCGTTGGTGGTTGCGGTTTTCACCGTTAAACTGAGAGTAAAGAGACCTTTCCATCCATGTACGCCATTTTTTAAATCTCCACAAAAAAATTTTTCATCACTTTTTGACAAAACTTGCGATGCCGGCATCGTTAAAAACTTTAAAAATCAAAATCTCTTTGAAACCCGATATCTCCGCAACCAAGCCTCGTTGGTGGCTGCGGTTTTCACCATTAAACTGAGAGTAAAGAGACCTTTCCATCCATGTACGCCATTTTTTAAATCTCCACAAAAAAATTTTTCATCACTTTTTGACAAAACTTGCGATGCCGGCATCGTTAAAAACTTTAAAAATCAAAATCTCTTTGAAACCCGATATCTCCGCAACCAAGCCTCGTTGGTGGCTGCGGTTTTCACCATTAAACTGAGAGTAAAAAGACCTTTCCATCCATGTACGCCATTTTTTAAATCTCCACAAAAAAATTTTCATCACTTGTTGGGAAGAATTTTGTCAACCAACAGATTAATAAAGAAACAATATAATTCTTTAGATTTTAATTCATTAGAAATTCAAGTTAAATTTATTTTATCTTTATGGTTACAAAATTAGTCTTTTTTTCCCTTTATATTTTATTTTAATTTACCGCAGAAAGATCCGATCTCGGTCAGGTTCGTTTGTAAAAAGGCAGGATTTTTTTTCTCATTTGACTTTTATGTAGGATTCAAAATGAAGTTGGTTGGCGTTCATAAATGACATTACGCTTCCAGTCATGTTAAGCAGAGAGGTGCATGGGCAACACCCCCTCCCGGTATGTCCACAAGTGGGCCTACTTCTAATTCCTTTCGGACGTCCAAAACGGCTAGCTTAACAGCTGGTCTTTCATAGATTCCTGCCTTAGTTAAAACCGTTGCACTTCTTACCTGGCCATCCTTGGAAACTTTGGTCTCAATGATTCGTCCTTTCGGCCAGCAATTGCGGGGACTTGCAGGATCCACGATTATCACGATATCATCCTTCTCTAGTGGTTTAACTGGAGCAAACCACTTGGTGCGTCTTGTTATTGTGGGCAGATACTCGTTTACCCAACGCCGCCAGAAATGTTGAGCATATCTTTGAGACATTAGCCAATTTTTTCTTAGGACTTCATTGTCATTATTGAATACAGCAAATGGCTTGGAGCCATTGGATGAGCCCACCAAAAAATGATTGGGGGTGAGAGCTTCGTCGTTTTCGCTGCCAATGGGTATGTATGTCAGGGGGCGAGAATTGACAATGTTCTCAACCTCAAGAAGCATACTTCTCAGCAATTCGTCGGATGGATTGCGGCTTGGAGCAATCTGGTTCAGCACAGTTTTCACCGACCGCACAAGGCGCTCCCAGCTACCTCCCATGTGAGGTGATCCCGGCGGGATGAAGGTCCATTTGGTGTTGACTGAAGTGAAAGTCTTCATAAGCTTGTCGTTGTCGATAATTTGATACGCCTGTTTCAGTTCCCTTTCAGCTCCCCTGAAGTTTGTCCCATTGTCACTAAACAGTTCAATGGGAGTTCCACGTCGCGCCATAAAATTGCGAATAGCAAGAATGCAGGAGTCTGTAGTTAGCGAATGGGCGATTTCTATGTGAATAGCTCGTGTCGTGAGACATGTGAGCAAAACTCCATACCTCTTCTCAGTCCTTCTCAGATTGACGACCAGCATAGGTCCAAAGTAGTCTATACCAGTGAACGAAAATGGGCGTGAAAATGCCGATAACCTTGCAACTGGGAGTTCAGCCATCATTGGTGGTCGTGGTTCTGCAGCAGCGTTCTTACAAGTTTGGCAATTTTTACGTACCTTGGAAAGGACTGCTCTCAATCTGCAGATGTAAAATTTCTGTCGGAGTTCGTTCACAACAGTCTCGTGATTTTTGTGATGGTAAAGCAGATGATAATCTTCAACTACAAGAATTGTTATGCGGTGCTGTGTTGGGAGAATGATTGGGCCTCTCAAATCTGAGGAAAAATCTGCATAGCTCTGAATTCTACTGTTAGCTCGAAGAACTCCATAATCGTCTAGAAAAGGAGATAGAGAAATAATTGAGCTTGATTTATTAACTTTACCTCTCGAAGACAAACAGGCAATCTCTTCAGAAAACACATTGTATTGGGCCTGTTTGAATAGAGTTATTTCAGCAAGCTGTAATTCTTCTTTCGTCAGAGGTCCATTTTTTCTTTTCTCCTTTCTTTTAATCATTTTCCAATTAAAGGCAATGCGTATGACTCGTCCAGCGAAGTGAAGAAGCCGAGACCATTTTGAAAAGAGCTCAGGTTGGAACAAATGTCGATCCTCAGAGCAGTGTAGTCCAACAAATTGTGCCTTTAATTCTTCGTTAGTGCTTAAACTTGTCGATTGTTCTTTCGGCCAACATTCTGGAGGTGACATGAGAAATGCGGGCCCCTTAAACCAAGGGCTCGATGTTTTGAAGTTGGGTACTTTCTGCCACTTGGTCGCCTCGTCAGCCACGTTCAGTTTGGTGGGTACCCACCTCCAGTCATCGATTTGCGTGATATCGAGTATTTCGCTAACTCGAAATGCAACAAATTGTCGGTAACGACGGTGATCGGATTTTAGCCAACTCAAAACAGTTCTTGAGTCTGACCAAAAGAATTGCTTTTCGAACTTGATTGAGTGGCACTCAGACATTTTTCTTGCAAGACGAGCTCCGAGTACTGCAGCCTGTAACTCCAGTCTGGGGATGGAAAGACTTTTCAGTGGAGCCACTTTCGTTTTAGCCCCAATAAGTGTGCATTCTACAGCGTCAAATGAAACCATCCTGGCATATGCGACTGCAGCGAAACCATTTTCGCTGGCGTCAACAAATACGTGAAGCTCAAAGTTTGGATAGAAAACAAATTTTGGTGAAACATAGCATCTAGGTATACGTACCTCTTCAATCTGTGGCAAAAGACTTAACCAGTGTTGCCACTTGTTTAGCTCAATTTCTTTGATGGGATCATCCCAACCTATTCCGCTGCGCCAGATTTCTTGAAGGAGTATCTTTCCAAACATGAGAAAGTTCGCCAAAAGTCCCAAAGGATCAAAAACTTTCATTAGGACTTGTAGAACTTCGCGTTTAGTTGGGACCTTTCTACCTTGAAGTAAATCTGCATTCGCCGAGGTGATGGTGATTTTGAATGTGAGGTAGTCTTCAGTTGTGGACCACCACATCCCGAGAACTTTCTCAGGAGTAAGCTCAGTTTTCGTATTGAGATTCACTTCAGCTGGAGACTCGGATTGAAATGTTTCACTGATTTTATTAGAGTTTGAGATCCAATTACGAATGTGGAACCCCCCCTGTTTGTGAATAAAGGTTATTTCTTTTGCAAGTCTTACCGCCTCTATTTCGGAATCCACACTATCCATGAGATCGTCTACGTAGTGGTTTTCACGAATCGATTCGACAGCTCTGGGAAACTCGCTTTCAAATTCTTCAGCATTTTTATTTTTGATGAACTGCGCCGAACAGGGGGAGCATGTAGCCCCGAAAGTCATTACTAGCATGACGTATTCTTCTACTTCGTTATTGTGCCGATTGAACCACAGAAATCGCTGATAATTCTGGTCCTCTTTTCTTATCCTTATTTGGTGAAACATTTCTTGGATGTCAGCACATATCGCGAAACGTCTTTGACGAAACTTGAGTATGACGGACATTAAGGATGTTAGTAAATCTGGGCCCTTGAGGAGAACTGAATTTAGAGAAATGCCGTCAACTTTGGCCGCCGCATCCCAAACCAGTCGTACCTTACCAGGTTTGTTCGGGTTCTGAACGGGAAATATTGGTAAGTACCAAGCATGCGAACGGCTTTTAACAGCTTCCTGAGCTGAGAGTTTGCTGGCATATCCCTTTAAGACGTAACTTTCAATTTTATTGTGAAGTTCTTTTGCTAGCTGTGAATCTCGACTCATCCTTCGTTGAATACATGACAAACGTTTTCTTGCCATCAGATAACTGTCAGGAAGGTGAACCTGATCATACTTCCAAAGCAGTCCCGTCTCGAAATGTCCGTTCTTTAGTTTGGTATAATTATGTAGTTGTTCTAGTGCTCGTTGATCATCAGCTGACTGCAAGATTTTAGAGTCGGAAGATCCAAATTGTTCGTTGCACATGAACTCGCTTACAAGTTGTTCAAACTTAAATTCATTTTCACGGCTACATTCACATATATGGATGTTAACATGATTATCTGAACGGACTGTTGTTGTCGAAGATCGGGGATGAGGACAGCATCCATATATAGTCCATCCCAAGCGCGTTTTTGCAGCCACAGGTTCGTCAATACCTCCTTCTTTGCACTTAAGAGTAAGTCCTAGCTTCCAATTATTAAGCCCGATGAGAAGGCGAGGTGCTGCGTTGCAGTAGGACTCGATAGGAAGATGTTTCAGATGCTTATAATGCTCTTGTAACTTAACTGCATCCAATGACTGTAGTGGAAGCTGCAAACTTCTTACAGTATGCACATTATTAAGAGCAAATATTTTACCTTTGTCACTTGCGGCGGAAATATTGAGGTTCATCACTCTGGAGTCATCTTCGTATCTGTGTGTGTTGGCGGTCCATTTTATGCAGAGGGGATCTGGAGTTCCTTTGACATTGAGTTGGGCAGCAACTTCCTCATCCATCAACGTTAACGATGAGCCGTCATCCAAAAATGCATATGTCTTGATCCGAGTATTATTGCCATGTAAAATGACAGGAATAATGCGATACATTACCGCTGTTGAAGTCTGAATATGTGCGTTGCTAGGCTGCGCTACAATTGGAGAAACAAAGTCATTTGAATTTTGTGGACTACCTTCGCCGGGTTGATCGTTATGAAGAAGTTGATGGTGTTTTGAGTTGCAATTATTTTTACCACATATTTTCGCTGACCGGCAACGATAGCCACTGTGTCTTCTAAGGCAGCATCTGCAAAGCTTGAATTCTCGAACCTTTTCCCATTTAGATGATATATTTAGATCTTTAAATTTAGCACAGCTATCTATAGATGAACAGTTGTTACCACACACAATACACTTACGTTTATTAAATTCTTGAGCTGTCTGAGAACTTGAGCTTGTTGTTAGTTCTTTAGCCTCCAGATGTGCGTGTAGAAATCCTTTCTCTTTCTTCCCTCTTGCTCCTGTCGTTGTTGCACCTATTGTCGTTGCAGTTTTTGGTGGTGCAGGTGTTATGCAATTGGCAGCTTCTGCAATTCGATACATCCAGGCACTGAACTCAGAAAGAGTACAGATAGGAAGTGTTTGCATGTAAATGGCCCAATTGAGCTGGATAGAAACTGGCAACTTTGCAACTAGTTCTTGTAAGAGTGAAGAGTTATTGAGATGTGAAGCTAGTCCAGCGGCTTCTAAAGCGGCACAATGATTTTGGACGGCAATGGCAAACTGAACGAGAGTATCCAACTTTTCAGACTTAGGTGCAGGTGTTGATTGTATCTTCAGTGTAAGGCAGTTTAAGATTTTGTCTGGCTTTCCAAACAGCATTTCCAAGACGGAAAGTATACGTGGTACACAGTTTGGGTTGTTTATTAAACTCTGCACCGCTTCTAAAGCCTTATCCTTGAGGATCTTCTGAAGTCGAAGTAGATTTTCCTCGTCAGTGAAGCCGCATAGTCTGGTGGTCCTGTTAAAGTTTGCTATAAACGATGGCCACTCATCTGGATTGCCGCTAAAACTTCGCAAATCTTTTAAAATCGAATGACGCGCAGCAATTTGATTGCTTGTAACTCCTTGGTACGATGGCTGATGATCAACGAAAGCGTGTGATGATGGTTGTTGTCGAATGTTGAATGTAGATTCTGGATTATGGTGTTGATGAGACGATCGCTGCTGAGTGTTGGTTGCTTTATCATATTGTTGATTATTCTGATGAGAGTTGGCTATTTCTTCGTAATGTCGAGTGTTCTGGTTGGGCGGATGAGATGAAGATTTGGCGATTGGTAATACCGATGTGTGCACAAGTGTTTGCTGAGACGTTGTTATTGGCTGGTACCATGGATCAGTAGACAGTTGCAGTGGCCGTTGTTGTTTGGGCACATGTGAATTCATGTTTGCACCCAGCCATGTGTAGCCCAAGTTTGAGCCATGACCTTTAGGGTTCAACTGCTCGGTATCTGCTTTAAGCCCACTTTCCTTGCAAATTTTTGATGAAGGCCTGCCCTTTAACCAGTCTTGAACTTTGCTGTTGGTATCTGTGGAAATATCGTCATCAAATTCAGAACCAGATGAGCCTTCTGCAATTTCAGATAATATTTGGTACTTACGGTTCAGGAAATCTTTTTCTAAAGCTTTTTCTTCTTCTAGCTTACGTAGCTCAAAGTCAATCTTTCTTACTGAGGATGATCTTTGTGAATTTTTTGAGTTCCTCCCTTTTGAGGTTATCGATGTGGCACGTGCTTTAGATGATTGATTGATGTTCAACTCAGAATGCATTTTTTCAGTTTCAAAAGGTTGACGAATTTCTTCTGAGACCTGTAAGTCAGACTTCGATGTTGTCTTTGTTGCAGCGAATAGGTGTTCTGATGCATATGGAACACTTAGAGCCGGTGTCTGCAAAACTACTGTCGAGGGAACGTCTGGCATTTCGAAGAATGCAGGTTTATGCTGAGCTGATGGTGGTAATCTAAATGCATGTGATATTGAAGGCGACGAATGTATTGGTTGGCTTTTCGACGGAGAGACTTCGATGAAAACTGACGTGCGTTTTGGTAAATCTGTGGCTCCCGTATAAGTATATGATGACACCGGTTTAGTTAAACTGTGATGCACTTGAGTAGGTGAATAACCTCTTGCCGTCGCCATCGATGTTTTTAATTGCGAACCTGATGCCCTGGATAGCCGCGTAGCATCAATCTCTGTTAACACGTGTGAAGCACCATGAGCAACTATTTCTGTTGGCATAACTGTTGATGTGCTAACAATTGCAGATATTTGAGTTAGCCTTGTCTGCTCTACGTACATATTCGTTGTCGACGGCTGGGTTGCACCCAAGGAGTCCATAAAATGGGACATCCTACCATCGCTTGTAGTTGTCGACGTTGAAGTCGTTGTAATGGTGTTCAATAAAGTGGGTGTAGAATGCCCTTTTGGCAAATTCTGAGCATCTGCGCAGGCTGCACAAGCGAAATCTTTATTTTGTATGAAGCTGTCGACTCCAGCGCACATGAAGTGAAACCAGTTTTCGCATATGTCACACGCCACCATGTTGTCTTTTGAATCAGGATCGCTACATAATTGGCAATTGTATCCTGTTGAATCCATCGCTGATATGGAGTAAGAGTAAATCTTCAAATAATTTTGTAAAATTGTTGGGAAGAATTTTGTCAACCAACAGATTAATAAAGAAACAATATAATTCTTTAGATTTTAATTCATTAGAAATTCAAGTTAAATTTATTTTATCTTTATGGTTACAAAATTAGTCTTTTTTTCCCTTTATATTTTATTTTAATTTACCGCAGAAAGATCCGATCTCGGTCAGGTTCGTTTGTAAAAAGGCAGGATTTTTTTTCTCATTTGACTTTTATGTAGGATTCAAAATGAAGTTGGTTGGCGTTCATAAATGACATTACGCTTCCAGTCATGTTAAGCAGAGAGGTGCATGGGCAACATCACTTTTTGACAAAACTTGCGATGCCGGCATCGTTAAAAACTTTAAAAATCAAAATCTCTTTGAAACCCGATATCTCCGCAACCAAGCCTCGTTGGTGGTTGCGGTTTTCACCGTTAAACTGAGAGTAAAGAGACCTTTCCATCCATGTACGCCATTTTTTAAATCTCCACAAAAAAATTTTTCATCACTTTTTGACAAAACTTGCGATGCCGGCATCGTTAAAAACTTTAAAAATCAAAATCTCTTTGAAACCCGATATCTCCGCAACCAAGCCTCGTTGGTGGTTGTGGTTTTCACCGTTAAACTGAGAGTAAAGAGACCTTTCCATCCATGTACGCCATTTTTTAAATCTTCACAAAAAAATTTTTCATCACTTTTTGACAAAACTTGCGATGCCGGCATCGTTAAAAACTTTAAAAATCAAAATCTCTTTGAAACCCGATATCTCCGCAACCAAGCCTCGTTGGTGGCTGCGGTTTTCACCGTTAAACTGAGAGTAAAAAGACCTTTCCATCCATGTACGCCATTTTTTAAATCTCCACAAAAAAATTTTTCATCACTTTTTGACAAAACTTGCGATGCCGGCATCGTTAAAAACTTTAAAAATCAAAATCTCTTTGAAACCCGATATCTCCGCAACCAAGCCTCGTTGGTGGCTGCGGTTTTCACCGTTAAACTGAGAGTAGAAAGACCTTTCCATCCATGTACGCCATTTTTTAAATCTCCACAAAAAAAATTTTCATCACTTTTTGACAAAACTTGCGATGCCGGCATCGTTAAAAACTTTAAAAATCAAAATCTCTTTGAAACCCGATATCTCCGCAACCAAGCCTCGTTGGTGGTTGCGGTTTTCACCGTTAAACTGAGAGTAAAGAGACCTTTCCATCCATGTACGCCATTTTTTAAATCTCCACAAAAAAATTTTTCATCACTTTTTGACAAAACTTGCGATGCCGGCATCGTTAAAAACTTTAAAAATCAAAATCTCTTTGAAACCCGATATCTCCGCAACCAAGCCTCGTTGGTGGCTGCGGTTTTCACCGTTAAACTGAGAGTAAAAAGACCTTTCCATCCATGTACGCCATTTTTTAAATCTCCACAAAAAAATTTTTCATCACTTTTTGACAAAACTTGCGATGCCGGCATCGTTAAAAACTTTAAAAATCAAAATCTCTTTGAAACCCGATATCTCCGCAACCAAGCCTCGTTAGTGGCTGCGGGTTTCACCGTTAAACTGAGAGTAAAGAGAACTTTCCATCCATGTACGCCATTTTTTAAATCTCCACAAAAAAATTTTTCATCACTTTTTGACAAAACTTGCGATGCCGGCATCGTTAAAAACTTTAAAAATCAAAATCTCTTTGAAACCCGATATCTCCGCAACCAAGCCTCGTTGGTGGCTGCGGTTTTCACCATTAAACTGAGAGTAAAAAGACCTTTCCATCCATGTACGCCATTTTTTAAATCTCCACAAAAAAATTTTCATCACTTTTTGACAAAACTTGCGATGCCGGCATCGTTAAAAACTTTAAAAATCAAAATCTCTTTGAAACCCGATATCTCCGCAACCAAGCCTCGTTGGTGGCTGCGGTTTTCACCGTTAAACTGAGAGTAAAGAGACCTTTCCATCCATGTACGCCATTTTTTAAATCTCCACAAAAAAATTTTTCATCACTTTTTGACAAAACTTGCGATGCCGGCATCGTTAAAAACTTTAAAAATCAAAATCTCTTTGAAACCCGATATCTCCGCAACCAAGCCTCGTTGGTGGCTGCGGTTTTCACCGTTAAACTGAGAGTAGAAAGACCTTTCCATCCATGTACGCCATTTTTTAAATCTCCACAAAAAAAATTTTCATCACTTTTTGACAAAACTTGCGATGCCGGCATCGTTAAAAACTTTAAAAATCAAAATCTCTTTGAAACCCGATATCTCCGCAACCAAGCCTCGTTGGTGGCTGCGGTTTTCACCGTTAAACTGAGAGTAAAAAGAATGTACGCCATTTTTTAAATCTCCACAAAAAAATTTTTCATCACTTTTTGACAAAACTTGCGATGCCGGCATCGTTAAAAACTTTTAAAATCAAAATCTCTTTGAAACCCGATATCTCCGCAACCAAGCCTCGTTGGTGGTTGCGGTTTTCACCGTTAAACTGAGAGTAAAGAGACCTTTCCATCCATGTACACCATTTTTTAAATCTCCACAAAAAAATTTTTCATCACTTTTTGACAAAACTTGCGATGCCGGCATCGTTAAAAACTTTAAAAATCAAAATCTCTTTGAAGCCCGATATCTCCGCAACCAAGCCTCGTTGGTGGCTGCGGTTTTCACCGTTAAACTGAGAGTAAAAAGACCTTTCCATCCATGTACGCCATTTTTTAAATCTCTACAAAAAAATTTTTCATCACTTTTTGACAAAACTTGCGATGCCGGCATCGTTAAAAACTTTAAAAATCAAAATCTCTTTGAAACCCGATATCTCCGCAACCAAGCCTCGTTGGTGGCTGCGGTTTTCACCGTTAAACTGAGAGTAAAAAGACCTTTCCATCCATGTACGCTATTTTTTAAATCTCCACAAAAAAAATTTTCATCACTTTTTGACAAAACTTGCGATGCCGGCATCGTTAAAAACTTTAAAAATCAAAATCTCTTTGAAACCCGATATCTCCGCAACCAATCCTCGTTGGTGGTTGCGGTTTTCACCGTTAAACTGAGAGTAAAGAGACCTTTCCATCCATGTACGCCATTTTTTAAATCTCCACAAAAAAATTTTTCATCACTTTTTGACAAAACTTGCGATGCCGGCATCGTTAAAAACTTTAAAAATCAAAATCTCTTTGAAACCCGATATCTCCGCAACCAAGCCTCGTTGGTGGCTGCGGTTTTCACCGTTAAACTGAGAGTAAAAAGACCTTTCCATCCATGTACGCCATTTTTTAAATCTCCACAAAAAAATTTTTCATCACTTTTTGACAAAACTTGCGATGCCGGCATCGTTAAAAACTTTAAAAATCAAAATCTCTTTGAAACCCGATATCTCCGCAACCAAGCCTCGTTGGTGGTTGCGGTTTTCACCGTTAAACTGAGAGTAAAGAGACCTTTCCATCCATGTACGCCATTTTTAAAATCTCCACAAAAAAATTTTTCATCACTTTTTGACAAAACTTGCGATGCCGGCATCGTTAAAAACTTTAAAAATCAAAATCTCTTTGAAACCCGATATCTCCGCAACCAAGCCTCGTTGGTGGTTGCGGTTTTCACCGTTAAACTGAGAGTAAAGAGACCTTTCCATCCATGTACGCCATTTTTTAAATCTCCACAAAAAAATTTTTCATCACTTTTTGACAAAACTTGCGATGCCGGCATCGTTAAAAACTTTAAAAATCAAAATCTCTTTGAAACCCGATATCTCCGCAACCAAGCCTCGTTGGTGGCTGCGGTTTTCACCATTAAACTGAGAGTAAAGAGACCTTTCCATCCATGTACGCCATTTTTTAAATCTCCACAAAAAAATTTTTCATCACTTTTTGACAAAACTTGCGATGCCGGCATCGTTAAAAACTTTAAAAATCAAAATCTCTTTGAAACCCGATATCTCCGCAACCAAGCCTCGTTGGTGGCTGCGGTTTTCACCATTAAACTGAGAGTAAAAAGACCTTTCCATCCATGTACGCCATTTTTTAAATCTCCACAAAAAAATTTTCATCACTTTTTGACAAAACTTGCGATGCCGGCATCGTTAAAAACTTTAAAAATCAAAATCTCTTTGAAACCCGATATCTCCGCAACCAAGCCTCGTTGGTGGTTGCGGTTTTCACCGTTAAACTGAGAGTAAAGAGACCTTTCCATCCATGTACGCCATTTTTTAAATCTCCACAAAAAAATTTTTCATCACTTTTTGACAAAACTTGCGATGCCGGCATCGTTAAAAACTTTAAAAATCAAAATCTCTTTGAAACCCGATATCTCCGCAACCAAGCCTCGTTGGTGGCTGCGGTTTTCACCGTTAAACTGAGAGTAAAGAGACCTTTCCATCCATGTACGCCATTTTTTAAATCTCCACAAAAAAATTTTTCATCACTTTTTGACAAAACTTGCGATGCCGGCATCGTTAAAAACTTTAAAAATCAAAATCTCTTTGAAACCCGATATCTCCGCAACCAAGCATCGTTGGTGGTTGCGGTTTTCACCGTTAAACTGAGAGTAAAGAGACCTTTCCATCCATGTACGCCATTTTTTAAATCTCCACAAAAAAAATTTTCATCACTTTTTGACAAAACTTGCGATGCCGGCATCGTTAAAAACTTTAAAAATCAAAATCTCTTTGAAACCCGATATCTCCGCAACCAAGCCTCGTTGGTGGCTGCGGTTTTCACCGTTAAACTGAGAGTAAAAAGACCTTTCCATCCATGTACGCCATTTTTTAAAACTCCACAAAAAAATTTTTCATCACTTTTTGACAAAACTTGCGATGCCGGCATCGTTAAAAACTTTAAAAATCAAAATCTCTTTGAAACCCGATATCTCCGCAACCAAGCCTCGTTGGTGGCTGCGGTTTTCACCGTTAAACTGAGAGTAAAAAGACCTTTCCATCCATGTACGCCATTTTTTAAATCTCCACAAAAAATTTTTCATCACTTTTTGACAAAACTTGCGATGCCGGCATCATTAAAAACTTTAAAAATCAAAATCTCTTTGAAACCCGATATCTCCGCAACCAAGCCTCGTTGGTGGCTGCGGTTTTCACCGTTAAACTGAGAGTAAAGAGACCTTTCCATCCATGTACGCCATTTTTTAAATCTCCACAAAAAAATTTTTCATCACTTTTTGACAAAACTTGCGATGCCGGCATCGTTAAAAACTTTAAAAATCAAAATCTCTTTGAAACCCGATATCTCCGCAACCAAGCCTCGTTGGTGGCTGCGGTTTTCACCGTTAAACTGAGAGTAAAAAGACCTTTCCATCCATGTACGCCATTTTTTAAAACTCCACAAAAAAATTTTTCATCACTTTTTGACAAAACTTGCGATGCCGGCATCGTTAAAAACTTTAAAAATCAAAATCTCTTTGAAACCCGATATCTCCGCAACCAAGCCTCGTTGGTGGCTGCGGTTTTCACCGTTAAACTGAGAGTAAAAAGACCTTTCCATCCATGTTCGCCATTTTTTAAAACTCCACAAAAAAATTTTTCATCACTTTTTGACAAAACTTGCGATGCCGGCATCGTTAAAAACTTTAAAAATCAAAATCTCTTTGAAACCCGATATCTCCGCAACCAAGCCTCGTTGGTGGCTGCGGTTTTCACCGTTAAACTGAGAGTAAAAAGACCTTTCCATCCATGTACGCCATTTTTTAAATCTCCACAAAAAAATTTTTCATCACTTTTTGACAAAACTTGCGATGCCGGCATCGTTAAAAACTTTAAAAATCAAAATCTCTTTGAAACCCGATATCTCCGCAACCAAGCCTCGTTGGTGGCTGCGGTTTTCACCGTTAAACTGAGAGTAAAGAGACCTTTCCATCCATGTACGCCATTTTTTAAATCTCCACAAAAAAATTTTTCATCACTTTTTGACAAAACTTGCGATGCCGGCATCGTTAAAAACTTTAAAAATCAAAATCTCTTTGAAACCCGATATCTCCGCAACCAAGCCTCGTTGGTGGCTGCGGTTTTCACCGTTAAACTGAGAGTAAAGAGACCTTTCCATCCATGTACGCCATTTTTTAAATCTCCACAAAAAAATTTTTCATCACTTTTTGACAAAACTTGCGATGCCGGCATCGTTAAAAACTTTAAAAATCAAAATCTCTTTGAAACCCGATATCTCCGCAACCAAGCCTCGTTGGTGGTTGCGGTTTTCACCGTTAAACTGAGAGTAAAGAGACCTTTCCATCCATGTACGCCATTTTTTAAATCTCCACAAAAAAAATTTTCATCACTTTTTGACAAAAATTGCGATGCCGGCATCGTTAAAAACTTTAAAAATCAAAATCTCTTTGAAACCCGATATCTCCGCAACCAAGCCTCGTTGGTGGCTGCGGTTTTCACCGTTAAACTGAGAGTAAAAAGACCTTTCCATCCATGTACGCCATTTTTTAAAACTCCACAAAAAAATTTTTCATCACTTTTTGACAAAACTTGCGATGCCGGCATCGTTAAAAACTTTAAAAATCAAAATCTCTTTGAAACCCGATATCTCCGCAACCAAGCCTCGTTGGTGGCTGCGGTTTTCACCGTTAAACTGAGAGTAAAAAGACCTTTCCATCCATGTACGCCATTTTTTAAAACTCCACAAAAAAAATTTTCATCACTTTTTGACAAAACTTGCGATGCCAGCATCTTTAAAAACTTTAAAAATCAAAATCTCTTTGAAACCCGATATCTCCGCAACCAAGCCTCGTTGGTGGCTGCGGTTTTCACCGTTAAACTGAGAGTAAAAAGACCTTTCCATCCATGTACGCCATTTTTTAAATCTCCACAAAAACTTTTTCATCACTTTTTGACAAAACTTGCGATGTCGGCATCGTTAAAAACTTTAAAAATCAAAATCTCTTTGAAACCCGATATCTCCGCAACCAAGCCTCGTTGGTGGCTGCGGTTTTCACCGTTAAACTGAGAGTAAAGAGACCTTTCCATCCATGTACGCCATTTTTTAATTCTCCACAAAAAAATTTTTCATCACTTTTTGACAAAACTTGCGATGCCGGCATCGTTAAAAACTTTAAAAATCAAAATCTCTTTGAAACCCGATATCTCCGCAACCAAGCCTCGTTGGTGGCTGCGGTTTTCACCGTTAAACTGAGAGTAAAAAGACCTTTCCATCCATGTACGCCATTTTTTAAATCTCCACAAAAACTTTTTCATCACTTTTTGACAAAACTTGCGATGTCGGCATCGTTAAAAACTTTAAAAATCAAAATCTCTTTGAAACCCGATATCTCCGCAACCAAGCCTCGTTGGTGGCTGCGGTTTTCACCATTAAACTGAGAGTAAAGAGACCTTTCCATCCATGTACGCCATTTTTTAAATCTCCACAAAAAAAATTTTTCATCACTTTTTGACAAAACTTGCGATGCCGGCATCGTTAAAAACTTTAAAAATCAAAATCTCTTTGAAACCCGATATCTCCGCAACCAAGCCTCGTTGGTGGCTGCGGTTTTCAACGTTAAACTGAGAGTAAAGAGACCTTTCCATCCATGTACGCCATTTTTTAAATCTCCACAAAAAAAAATTTTCATCACTTTTTGACAAAACTTGCGATGCCGGCATCGTTAAAAACTTTAAAAATCAAAATCTCTTTGAAACCCGATATCTCCGCAACCAAGCCTCGTTGGTGGCTGCGGTTTTCACCGTTAAACTGAGAGTAAAAAGACCTTTCCATCCATGTACGCCATTTTTTAAATCTCCACAAATAAATTTTTCATCACTTTTTGACAAAACTTGCTATGCCGGCATCGTTAAAAACTTTAAAAATCAAAATCTCTTTGAAACCCGATATCTCCGCAACCAAGCCTCGTTGGTGGTTGCGGTTTTCACCGTTAAACTGAGAGTAAAGAGACCTTTCCATCCATGTACGCCATTTTTTAAATCTCCACAAAAAAAATTTTCATCACTTTTTGACAAAACTTGCGATGCCGGCATCGTTAAAAACTTTAAAAATCAAAATCTCTTTGAAACCCGATATCTCCGCAACCAAGCCTCGTTGGTGGCTGCGGTTTTCACCGTTAAACTGAGATTAAAAAGACCTTTCCATCCATGTACGCCATTTTTTAAAACTCCACAAAAAAATTTTTCACCACTTTTTGACAAAACTTGCGATGCCGGCATCGTTAAAAACTTTAAAAATCAAAATCT
The DNA here is from genome assembly GCA_951394125.1 of Epistrophe eligans. NCBI lineage: Eukaryota > Metazoa > Arthropoda > Insecta > Diptera > Syrphidae > Epistrophe > Epistrophe eligans. The sequence continues at coordinate 30,090 of CATOAT010000047.1, read as the reverse complement.
CTTTGAAACCCGATATCTCCGCAACCAAGCCTCGTTGGTGGCTGCGGTTTTCACCGTTAAACTGAGATTAAAAAGACCTTTCCATCCATGTACGCCATTTTTTAAAACTCCACAAAAAAAATTTTCATCACTTTTTGACAAAACTTGCGATGCCGGCATCTTTAAAAACTTTAAAAATCAAAATCTCTTTGAAACCCGATATCTCCGCAACCAAGCCTCGTTGGTGGCTGCGGTTTTCACCGTTAAACTGAGAGTAAAAAGACCTTTCCATCCATGTACGCCATTTTTTAAATCTCCACAAAAACTTTTTCATCACTTTTTGACAAAACTTGCGATGTCGGCATCGTTAAAAACTTTAAAAATCAAAATCTCTTTGAAACCCGATATCTCCGCAACCAAGCCTCGTTGGTGGCTGCGGTTTTCACCGTTAAACTGAGAGTAAAGAGACCTTTCCATCCATGTACGCCATTTTTTAATTCTCCACAAAAAAATTTTTCATCACTTTTTGACAAAACTTGCGATGCCGGCATCGTTAAAAACTTTAAAAATCAAAATCTCTTTGAAACCCGATATCTCCGCAACCAAGCCTCGTTGGTGGCTGCGGTTTTCACCGTTAAACTGAGAGTAAAAAGACCTTTCCATCCATGTACGCCATTTTTTAAATCTCCACAAAAACTTTTTCATCACTTTTTGACAAAACTTGCGATGTCGGCATCGTTAAAAACTTTAAAAATCAAAATCTCTTTGAAACCCGATATCTCCGCAACCAAGCCTCGTTGGTGGCTGCGGTTTTCAACGTTAAACTGAGAGTAAAGAGACCTTTCCATCCATGTACGCCATTTTTTAAATCTCCACAAAAAAAAATTTTCATCACTTTTTGACAAAACTTGCGATGCCGGCATCGTTAAAAACTTTAAAAATCAAAATCTCTTTGAAACCCGATATCTCCGCAACCAAGCCTCGTTGGTGGCTGCGGTTTTCACCGTTAAACTGAGAGTAAAAAGACCTTTCCATCCATGTACGCCATTTTTTAAATCTCCACAAAAAAATTTTTCATCACTTTTTGACAAAACTTGCTATGCCGGCATCGTTAAAAACTTTAAAAATCAAAATCTCTTTGAAACCCGATATCTCCGCAACCAAGCCTCGTTGGTGGTTGCGGTTTTCACCGTTAAACTGAGAGTAAAGAGACCTTTCCATCCATGTACGCCATTTTTTAAATCTCCACAAAAAAAATTTTCATCACTTTTTGACAAAACTTGCGATGCCGGCATCGTTAAAAACTTTAAAAATCAAAATCTCTTTGAAACCCGATATCTCCGCAACCAAGCCTCGTTGGTGGCTGCGGTTTTCACCGTTAAACTGAGATTAAAAAGACCTTTCCATCCATGTACGCCATTTTTTAAAACTCCACAAAAAAATTTTTCACCACTTTTTGACAAAACTTGCGATGCCGGCATCGTTAAAAACTTTAAAAATCAAAATCTCTTTGAAACCCGATATCTCCGCAACCAAGCCTCGTTGGTGGCTGCGGTTTTCACCGTTAAACTGAGAGTAAAAAGACCTTTCCATCCATGTACGCCATTTTTTAAATCTCCACAAAAAATTTTTCATCACTTTTTGACAAAACTTGCGATGCCGGCATCGTTAAAAACTTTAAAAATCAAAATCTCTTTGAAGCCCGATATCTCCGCAACCAAGCCTCGTTGGTGGCTGCGGTTTTCACCGTTAAACTGAGAGTAAAAAGACCTTTCCATCCATGTACGCCATTTTTTAAATCTCCACAAAAAAATTTTTCATCACTTTTTGACAAAACTTGCGATGCCGGCATCGTTAAAAACTTTAAAAATCAAAATCTCTTTGAAACCCGATATCTCCGCAACCAAGCCTCGTTGGTGGTTGCGGTTTTCACCGTTAAACTGAGAGTAAAGAGACCTTTCCATCCATGTACGCCATTTTTTAAATCTCCACAAAAAAAATTTTCATCACTTTTTGACAAAACTTGCGATGCCGGCATCGTTAAAAACTTTAAAAATCAAAATCTCTTTGAAACCCGATATCTCCGCAACCAAGCCTCGTTGGTGGCTGCGGTTTTCACCGTTAAACTGAGAGTAAAAAGACCTTTCCATCCATGTACGCCATTTTTTAAATCTCCACAAAAAATTTTTCATCAAATGGCGTATTTTTTAAAACTCCACAAAAAAATTTTTCATCACTTTTTGACAAAACTTGCGATGCCGGCATCGTTAAAAACTTTAAAAATCAAAATCTCTTTGAAACCCGATATCTCCGCAACCAAGCCTCGTTGGTGGCTGCGGTTTTCACCGTTAAACTGAGAGTAAAAAGACCTTTCCATCCATGTACGCCATTTTTTAAATCTCCACAAAAAATTTTTCATCACTTTTTGACAAAACTTGCGATGCCGGCATCGTTAAAAACTTTAAAAATCAAAATCTCTTTGAAACCCGATATCTCCGCAACCAAGCCTCGTTGGTGGCTGCGGTTTTCACCGTTAAACTGAGAGTAAAGAGACCTTTCCATCCATGTACGCCATTTTTTAAATCTCCACAAAAAAATTTTTCATCACTTTTTGACAAAACTTGCGATGCCGGCATCGTTAAAAACTTTAAAAATCAAAATCTCTTTGAAACCCGATATCTCCGCAACCAAGCCTCGTTGGTGGCTGCGGTTTTCACCATTAAACTGAGAGTAAAGAGACCTTTCCATCCATGTACGCCATTTTTTAAATCTCCACAAAAAAATTTTTCATCACTTTTTGACAAAACTTGCGATGCCGGCATCGTTAAAAACTTTAAAAATCAAAATCTCTTTGAAACCCGATATCTCCGCAACCAAGCCTCGTTGGTGGCTGCGGTTTTCACCGTTAAACTGAGAGTAAAGAGACCTTTCCATCCATGTACGCCATTTTTTAAATCTCCACAAAAAAATTTTTCATCACTTTTTGACAAAACTTGCGATGCCGGCATCGTTAAAAACTTTAAAAATCAAAATTTCTTTGAAACCCGATATCTCCGCAACCAAGCCTCGTTGGTGGCTGCGGTTTTCACCGTTAAACTGAGAGTAAAAAGACCTTTCCATCCATGTACGCCATTTTTTAAATCTCCACAAAAAAATTTTTCATCACTTTTTGACAAAACTTGCGATGCCGGCATCGTTAAAAACTTTAAAAATCAAAATCTCTTTGAAACCCGATATCTCCGCAACCAAGCCTCGTTGGTGGCTGCGGTTTTCACCATTAAACTGAGAGTAAAGAGACCTTTCCATCCATGTACGCCATTTTTTAAATCTCCACAAAAAAATTTTTCATCACTTTTTGACAAAACTTGCGATGCCGGCATCGTTAAAAACTTTAAAAATCAAAATCTCTTTGAAGCCCGATATCTCCGCAACCAAGCCTCGTTGGTGGCTGCGGTTTTCACCGTTAAACTGAGAGTAAAAAGACCTTTCCATCCATGTACGCCATTTTTTAAATCTCCACAAAAAAATTTTTCATCACTTTTTGACAAAACTTGCGATGCCGGCATCGTTAAAAACTTTAAAAATCAAAATCTCTTTGAAACCCGATATCTCCGCAACCAAGCCTCGTTGGTGGTTGCGGTTTTCACCGTTAAACTGAGAGTAAAGAGACCTTTCCATCCATGTACGCCATTTTTTAAAATCTCCACAAAAAAATTTTTCATCACTTTTTGACAAAACTTGCGATGCCGGCATCGTTATAAACTTTAAAAATCAAAATCTCTTTGAAACCCGATATCTCCGCAACCAAGCCTCGTTGGTGGCTGCGGTTTTCACCGTTAAACTGAGAGTAAAAAGACCTTTCCATCCATGTACGCCATTTTTTAAATCTCCACAAAAAAAATTTTCATCACTTTTTGACAAAACTTGCGATGCCGGCATCGTTAAAAACTTTAAAAATCAAAATCTCTTTGAAACCCGATATCTCCGCAACCAAGCCTCGTTGGTGGCTGCGGTTTTCACCATTAAACTGAGAGTAAAAAGACCTTTCCATCCATGTACGCCATTTTTTTAAATCTCCACAAAAAAATTTTTCATCACTTTTTGACAAAACTTGCGATGCCGGCATCGTTAAAAACTTTAAAAATCAAAATCTCTTTGAAACCCGATATCTCCGCAACCAAGCCTCGTTGGTGGCTGCGGTTTTCACCGTTAAACTGAGAGTAAAAAGACCTTTCCATCCATGTACGCCATTTTTTAAATCTCCACAAAAAAAATTTTCATCACTTTTTGACAAAACTTGCGATGCCGGCATCGTTAAAAACTTTAAAAATCAAAATCTCTTTGAAACCCGATATCTCCGCAACCAAGCCTCGTTGGTGGCTGCGGTTTTCACCGTTAAACTGAGAGTAAAAAGACCTTTCCATCCATGTACGCCATTTTTTAAATCTCCACAAAAAAATTTTTCATCACTTTTTGACAAAACTTGCGATGCCGGCATCGTTAAAAACTTTAAAAATCAAAATCTCTTTGAAACCCCATATCTCCGCAACCAAGCCTCGTTGGTGGTTGCGGTTTTCACCGTTAAACTGAGAGTAAAGAGACGCCATTTTTTAAATCTCCACAAAAAAATTTTTCATCACTTTTTGACAAAACTTGCGATGCCGGCATCGTTAAAAACTTTAAAAATCAAAATCTCTTTGAAACCCGATATCTCCGCAACCAAGCCTCGTTGGTGGCTGCGGTTTTCACCGTTAAACTGAGAGTAAAAAGACCTTTCCATCCATGTACGCCATTTTTTAAATCTCCACAAAAAAAATTTTCATCACTTTTTGACAAAACTTGCGAAGCCGGCATCGTTAAAAACTTTAAAAATCAAAATCTCTTTGAAACCCGATATCTCCGCAACCAAGCCTCGTTGGTGGCTGCGGTTTTCACCGTTAAACTGAGAGTAAAAAGACCTTTCCATCCATGTACGCCATTTTTTTAAATCTCCACAAAAAAATTTTTCATCACTTTTTGACAAAACTTGCGATGCCGGCATCGTTAAAAACTTTAAAAATCAAAATCTCTTTGAAACCCCATATCTCCGCAACCAAGCCTCGTTGGTGGTTGCGGTTTTCACCGTTAAACTGAGAGTAAAGAGACCTTTCCATCCATGTACGCCATTTTTTAAATCTCCACAAAAAAATTTTTCATCACTTTTTGACAAAACTTGCGATGCCGGCATCGTTAAAAACTTTAAAAATCAAAATCTCTTTGAAACCCGATATCTCCGCAACCAAGCCTCGTTGGTGGCTGCGGTTTTCACCGTTAAACTGAGAGTAAAAAGACCTTTCCATCCATGTACGCCATTTTTTAAATCTCCACAAAAAAAATTTTCATCACTTTTTGACAAAACTTGCGAAGCCGGCATCGTTAAAAACTTTAAAAATCAAAATCTCTTTGAAACCCGATATCTCCGCAACCAAGCCTCGTTGGTGGCTGCGGTTTTCACCGTTAAACTGAGAGTAAAAAGAATGTACGCCATTTTTTAAATCTCCACAAAAAAAATTGTCATCACTTTTTGACAAAACTTGCGATGCCGGCATCGTTAAAAACTTTAAAAAACAAAATCTCTTTGAAACCCGATATCTCCGCAACCAAGCCTCGTTGGTGGCTGCGGTTTTCACCGTTAAACTGAGAGTAAAAAGACCTTTCCATCCATGTACGCCATTTTTTAAATCTCCACAAAAAAATTTTTCATCACTTTTTGACAAAACTTGCGATGCCCGGCATCGTTAAAAACTTTAAAAATCAAAATCTCTTTGAAACCCGATATCTCCGCAACCAAGCCTCGTTGGTGGTTGCGGTTTTCACCGTTAAACTGAGAGTAAAGAGACCTTTCCATCCATGTACGCCATTTTTTAAATCTCCACAAAAAAATTTTTCATCACTTTTTGACAAAACTTGCGATGCCGGCATCGTTAAAAACTTTAAAAATCAAAATCTCTTTGAAACCCGATATCTCCGCAACCAAGCCTCGTTGGTGGCTGCGGTTTTCACCGTTAAACTGAGAGTAAAAAGACCTTTCCATCCATGTACGCCATTTTTTAAAACTCCACAAAAAAATTTTTCATCACTTTTTGACAAAACTTGCGATGCCGGCATCGTTAAAAACTTTAAAAATCAAAATCTCTTTGAAACCCGATATCTCCGCAACCAAGCCTCGTTGGTGGTTGCGGTTTTCACCGTTAAACTGAGAGTAAAGAGACCTTTCCATCCATGTACGCCATTTTTTAAATCTCCACAAAAAATTTGTCATCACTTTTTGACAAAACTTGCGATGCCGGCATCGTTAAAAACTTTAAAAATCAAAATCTCTTTGAAACCCGATATCTCCGCAACCAAGCCTCGTTGGTGGCTGCGGTTTTCACCGTTAAACTGAGAGTAAAAAGACCTTTCCATCCATGTACGCCATTTTTTAAATCTCCACAAAAAAATTTTTCATCACTTTTTGACAAAACTTGTGATGGCATCGTTAAAAACTTTAAAAATCAAAATCTCTTTGAAACCCGATATCTCCGCAACCAAGCCTCGTTGGTGGTTGCGGTTTTCACCGTTAAACTGAGAGTAAAGAGACCTTTCCATCCATGTACGCCATTTTTTAAATCTCCACAAAAAAATTTTTCATCACTTTTTGACAAAACTTGCGATGCCGGCATCGTTAAAAACTTTAAAAATCAAAATCTCTTTGAAACCCGATATCTCCGCAACCAAGCCTCGTTGGTGGCTGCGGTTTTCACCGTTAAACTGAGAGTAAAGAGACCTTTCCATCCATGTACGCCATTTTTTTAAATCTCCACAAGCAAATTTTTCATCACTTTTTGACAAAACTTGCGATGCCGGCATCGTTAAAAACTTTAAAAATCAAAATCTCTTTGAAACCCGATATCTCCGCAACCAAGCCTCGTTGGTGGCTGCGGTTTTCACCGTTAAACTGAGAGTAAAAAGACCTTTCCATCCATGTACGCCATTTTTTAAATCTCCACAAAAAAATTTTTCATCACTTTTTGACAAAACTTGCGATGCCGGCATCGTTAAAAACTTTAAAAATCAAAATCTCTTTGAAACCCGATATCTCCGCAACCAAGCCTCGTTGGTGGTTGCGGTTTTCACCGTTAAACTGAGAGTAAAGAGACCTTTCCATCCATGTACGCCATTTTTTAAATCTCCACAAAAAAAATTTTCATCACTTTTTGACAAAACTTGCGATGCCGGCATCGTTAAAAACTTTAAAAATCAAAATCTCTTTGAAACCCGATATCTCCGCAACCAAGCCTCGTTGGTGGCTGCGGTTTTCACCGTTAAACTGAGAGTAAAAAGACCTTTCCATCCATGTACGCCATTTTTTAAATCTCCACAAAAAAATTTTTCATCACTTTTTGACAAAACTTGCGATGCCGGCATCGTTAAAAACTTTAAAAATCAAAATCTCTTTGAAACCCGATATCTCCGCAACCAAGGCTCGTTGGTGGCTGCGGTTTTCACCGTTAAACTGAGAGTAAAAAGACCTTTCCATCCATGTACGCCATTTTTTAAATCTCCACAAAAAAATTTTTCATCACTTTTTGACAAAACTTGCGATGCCGGCATCGTTAAAAACTTTAAAAATCAAAATCTCTTTGAAACCCGATATCTCCGCAACCAAGCCTCGTTGGTGGCTGCGGTTTTCACCGTTAAACTGAGAGTAAAAAGACCTTTCCATCCATGTACGCCATTTTTTAAATCTCTACAAAAAAATTTTTCATCTCTTTTTGACAAAACTTGCGATGCCGGCATCGTTAAAAACTTTAAAAATCAAAATCTCTTTGAAACCCGATATCTCCGCAACCAAGCCTCGTTGGTGGTTGCGGTTTTCACCGTTAAACTGAGAGTAAAGAGACCTTTCCATCCATGTACGCCATTTTTTAAATCTCCACAAAAAAAATTTTCATCACTTTTTGACAAAACTTGCGATGCCGGCATCGTTAAAAACTTTAAAAATCAAAATCTCTTTGAAACCCGATATCTCCGCAACCAAGCCTCGTTGGTGGCTGCGGTTTTCACCGTTAAACTGAGAGTAAAAAGACCTTTCCATCCATGTACGCCATTTTTTAAATCTCCACAAAAAAATTTTTCATCACTTTTTGACAAAACTTGCGATGCCGGCATCGTTAAAAACTTTAAAAATCAAAATCTCTTTGAAACCCGATATCTCCGCAACCAAGCCTCGTTGGTGGCTGCGGTTTTCACCGTTAAACTGAGAGTAAAAAGACCTTTCCATCCATGTACGCCATTTTTTAAATCTCCACAAAAAAATTTTTCATCACTTTTTGACAAAACTTGCGATGCCGGCATCGTTAAAAACTTTAAAAATCAAAATCTCTTTGAAACCCGATATCTCCGCAACCAAGCCTCGTTGGTGGCTGCGGTTTTTACCGTTAAACTGAGAGTAAAAAGACCTTTCCATCCATGTACGCCATTTTTTAAATCTCCACAAAAAAATTTTTCATCACTTTTTGACAAAACTTGCGATGCCGGCATCGTTAAAAACTTTAAAAATCAAAATCTCTTTGAAACCCGATATCTCCGCAACCAAGCCTCGTTGGTGGCTGCGGTTTTCACCGTTAAACTGAGAGTAAAAAGACCTTTCCATCCATGTACGCCATTTTTTAAATCTCCAAAAAAAATTTTTCATCACTTTTTGACAAAACTTGCGATGCCGGCATCGTTAAAAACTTTAAAAATCAAAATCTCTTTGAAGCCCGATATCTCCGCAACCAAGCCTCGTTGGTGGCTGCGGTTTTCACCGTTAAACTGAGAGTAAAAAGACCTTTCCATCCATGTACGCCATTTTTTAAATCTCCACAAAAAATTTTTCATCACTTTTTGACAAAACTTGCGATGCCGGCATCGTTAAAAACTTTAAAAATCAAAATCTCTTTGAAGCCCGATATCTCCGCAACCAAGCCTCGTTGGTGGCTGCGGTTTTCACCGTTAAACTGAGAGTAAAAAGACCTTTCCATCCATGTACGCCATTTTTTAAATCTCCACAAAAAAAATTTTCATCACTTTTTGACAAAACTTGCGATGCCGGCATCGTTAAAAACTTTAAAAATCAAAATCTCTTTGAAACCCGATATCTCCGCAACCAAGCCTCGTTGGTGGCTGCGGTTTTCACCGTTAAACTGAGAGTAAAAAGACCTTTCCATCCATGTACGCCATTTTTTAAATCTCCACAAAAAAATTTTTCATCACTTTTTGACAAAACTTGCGAAGCCGGCATCGTTAAAAACTTTAAAAATCAAAATCTCTTTGAAACCCGATATCTCCGCAACCAAGCCTCGTTGGTGGCTGCGGTTTTCACCGTTAAACTGAGAGTAAAAAGAATGTACGCCATTTTTTAAATCTCCACAAAAAAATTGTCATCACTTTTTGACAAAACTTGCGATGCCGGCATCGTTAAAATCTTTAAAAAACAAAATCTCTTTGAAACCCGATATCTCCGCAACCAAGCCTCGTTGGTGGCTGCGGTTTTCACCGTTAAACTGAGAGTAAAAAGACCTTTCCATCCATGTACGCCATTTTTTAAATCTCCACAAAAAAATTTTTCATCACTTTTTGACAAAACTTGCGATGCCGGCATCGTTAAAAACTTTAAAAATCAAAATCTCTTTGAAACCCGATATCTCCGCAACCAAGCCTCGTTGGTGGCTGCGGTTTTCACCGTTAAACTGAGAGTAAAAAGACCTTTCCATCCATGTACGCCATTTTTTAAATCTCCACAAAAAAATTTTTCATCACTTTTTGACAAAACTTGCGATGCCGGCATCGTTAAAAACTTTAAAAATCAAAATCTCTTTGAAACCCCATATCTCCGCAACCAAGCCTCGTTGGTGGTTGCGGTTTTCACCGTTAAACTGAGAGTAAAGAGACCTTTCCATCCATGTACGCCATTTTTTAAATCTCCACAAAAAAATTTTTCATCACTTTTTGACAAAACTTGCGATGCCGGCATCGTTAAAAACTTTAAAAATCAAAATCTCTTTGAAACCCGATATCTCCGCAACCAAGCCTCGTTGGTGGCTGCGGTTTTCACCGTTAAACTGAGAGTAAAAAGACCTTTCCATCCATGTACGCCATTTTTTAAAACTCCACAAAAAAATTTTTCATCACTTTTTGACAAAACTTGCGATGCCGGCATCGTTAAAAACTTTAAAAATCAAAATCTCTTTGAAACCCGATATCTCCGCAACCAAGCCTCGTTGGTGGTTGCGGTTTTCACCGTTAAACTGAGAGTAAAGAGACCTTTCCATCCATGTACGCCATTTTTTAAATCTCCACAAAAAAATTTTTCATCACTTTTTGACAAAACTTGCGATGCCGGCATCGTTAAAAACTTTAAAAATCAAAATCTCTTTGAAACCCGATATCTCCGCAACCAAGCCTCGTTGGTGGCTGCGGTTTTCACCGTTAAACTGAGAGTAAAAAGACCTTTCCATCCATGTACGCCATTTTTTAAAACTCCACAAAAAAAATTTTTTATCACTTTTTGACAAAACTTGCGATGCCGGCATCGTTAAAAACTTTTAAAATCAAAATCTCTTTGAAACCCGATATCTCCGCAACCAAGCCTCGTTGGTGGCTGCGGCTTTCACCGTTAAACTGAGAGTAAAAAGACCTTTCCATCCATGTACGCCATTTTTTAAATCTCCACAAAAAAATTTTTCATCACTTTTTGACAAAACTTGCGATGGCATCGTTAAAAACTTTAAAAATCAAAATCTCTTTGAAACCCGATATCTCCGCAACCAAGCCTCGTTGGTGGTTGCGGTTTTCACCGTTAAACTGAGAGTAAAGAGACCTTTCCATCCATGTACGCCATTTTTTAAATCTCCACAAAAAAATTTTTCATCACTTTTTGACAAAACTTGCGATGCCGGCATCGTTAAAAACTTTAAAAATCAAAATCTCTTTGAAACCCGATATCTCCGCAACCAAGCCTCGTTGGTGGCTGCGGTTTTCACCGTTAAACTGAGAGTAAAGAGACCTTTCCATCCATGTACGCCATTTTTTTAAATCTCCACAAGCAAATTTTTCATCACTTTTTGACAAAACTTGCGATGCCGGCATCGTTAAAAACTTTAAAAATCAAAATCTCTTTGAAACCCGATATCTCCGCAACCAAGCCTCGTTGGTGGCTGCGGTTTTCACCGTTAAACTGAGAGTAAAAAGACCTTTCCATCCATGTACGCCATTTTTTAAATCTCCACAAAAAAATTTTTCATCACTTTTTGACAAAACTTGCGATGCCGGCATCGTTAAAAACTTTAAAAATCAAAATCTCTTTGAAACCCGATATCTCCGCAACCAAGCCTCGTTGGTGGTTGCGGTTTTCACCGTTAAACTGAGAGTAAAGAGACCTTTCCATCCATGTACGCCATTTTTTAAATCTCCACAAAAAAAATTTTCATCACTTTTTGACAAAACTTGCGATGCCGGCATCGTTAAAAACTTTAAAAATCAAAATCTCTTTGAAACCCGATATCTCCGCAACCAAGCCTCGTTGGTGGCTGCGGTTTTCACCGTTAAACTGAGAGTAAAAAGACCTTTCCATCCATGTACGCCATTTTTTAAATCTCCACAAAAAAATTTTTCATCACTTTTTGACAAAACTTGCGATGCCGGCATCGTTAAAAACTTTAAAAATCAAAATCTCTTTGAAACCCGATATCTCCGCAACCAAGCCTCGTTGGTGGCTGCGGTTTTCACCGTTAAACTGAGAGTAAAAAGACCTTTCCATCCATGTACGCCATTTTTTAAATCTCCACAAAAAAAATTGTCATCACTTTTTGACAAAACTTGTGATACCGGCATCGTTAAAAACTTTAAAAATCAAAATCTCTTTGAAACCCGATATCTCCGCAACCAAGCCTCGTTGGTGGCTGCGGTTTTCACCGTTAATCTGAGAGTAAAAAGACCTTTCCATCCATGTACGCCATTTTTTAAATCTCCACAAAAAATTTTTCATCACTTTTTGACAAAACTTGCGATGCCGGCATCGTTAAAAACTTTAAAAATGAAAATCTCTTTGAAACCCGATATCTCCGCAACCAAGCCTCGTTGGTGGCTGCGGTTTTCACCGTTAAACTGAGAGTAAAAAGACCTTTCCATCCATGTACGCCATTTTTTAAATCTCCACAAAAAAAATTGTCATCACTTTTTGACAAAACTTGCGATGCCGGCATCGTTAAAAACTTTAAAAATCAAAATCTCTTTGAAACCCGATATCTCCGCAACCAAGCCTCGTTGGTGGCTGCGGTTTTCACCGTTAAACTGAGAGTAAAAAGACCTTTCCATCCATGTACGCCATTTTTTAAATCTCCACAAAAAAAATTGTCATCACTTTTTGACAAAACTTGTGATGCCGGCATCGTTAAAAACTTTAAAAATCAAAATCTCTTTGAAACCCGATATCTCCGCAACCAAGCCTCGTTGGTGGCTGCGGTTTTCACCGTTAATCTGAGAGTAAAAAGACCTTTCCATCCATGTACGCCATTTTTTAAATCTCCACAAAAAATTTTTCATCACTTTTTGACAAAACTTGCGATGCCGGCATCGTTAAAAACTTTAAAAATGAAAATCTCTTTGAAACCCGATATCTCCGCAACCAAGCCTCGTTGGTGGCTGCGGTTTTCACCGTTAAACTGAGAGTAAAAAGACCTTTCCATCCATGTACGCCATTTTTTAAATCTCCACAAAAAAAATTGTCATCACTTTTTGACAAAACTTGCGATGCCGGCATCGTTAAAAACTTTAAAAATCAAAATCTCTTTGAAACCCGATATCTCCGCAACCAAGCCTCGTTGGTGGCTGCGGTTTTCACCGTTAAACTGAGAGTAAAAAGACCTTTCCATCCATGTACGCCATTTTTTAAATCTCCACAAAAAAATTTTTCATCACTTTTTGACAAAACTTGCGATGCCGGCATCGTTAAAAACTTTAAAAATCAAAATCTCTTTGAAACCCGATATCTCCGCAACCAAGCCTCGTTGGTGGCTGCGGTTTTCACCGTTAAACTGAGAGTAAAAAGACCTTTCCATCCATGTACGCCATTTTTTAAATCTCCACAAAAAATTTTTCATCACTTTTTGACAAAACTTGCGATGCCGGCATCGTTAAAAACTTTAAAAATCAAAATCTCTTTGAAACCCGATATCTCCGCAACCAAGCCTCGTTGGTGGCTGCGGTTTTCACCGTTAAACTGAGAGTAAAAAGACCTTTCCATCCATGTACGCCATTTTTTAAATCTCCACAAAAAAATTTTTCATCACTTTTTGACAAAACTTGCGATGCCGGCATCGTTAAAAACTTTAAAAATCAAAATCTCTTTGAAACCCGATATCTCCGCAACCAAGCCTCGTTGGTGGCTGCGGTTTTCACCGTTAAACTGAGAGTAAAGAGACCTTTCCATCCATGTACGCCATTTTTTAAATCTGCACAAAAAAAATTTTCATCACTTTTTGACAAAACTTGCGATGCCGGCATCGTTAAAAACTTTAAAAATCAAAATCTCTTTGAAACCCGATATCTCCGCAACCAAGCCTCGTTGGTGGCTGCGGTTTTCACCGTTAAACTGAGAGTAAAAAGACCTTTCCATCCATGTACGCCATTTTTTAAATCTCCACAAAAAAAATTGTCATCACTTTTTGACAAAACTTGCGATGCCGGCATCGTTAAAAACTTTAAAAATCAAAATCTCTTTGAAACCCGATATCTCCGCAACCAAGCCTCGTTGGTGGCTGCGGTTTTCACCGTTAAACTGAGAGTAAAAAGACCTTTCCATCCATGTACGCCATTTTTTAAATCTCCACAAAAAATTTTTCATCACTTTTTGACAAAACTTGCGATGCCGGCATCGTTAAAAACTTTAAAAATCAAAATCTCTTTGAAACCCGATATCTCCGCAACCAAGCCTCGTTGGTGGCTGCGGTTTTCACCGTTAAACTGAGAGTAAAAAGACCTTTCCATCCATGTACGCCATTTTTTAAATCTCCACAAAAAAATTTTTCATCACTTTTTGACAAAACTTGCGATGCCGGCATCGTTAAAAACTTTAAAAATCAAAATCTCTTTGAAACCCGATATCTCCGCAACCAAGCCTCGTTGGTGGCTGCGGTTTTCACCGTTAAACTGAGAGTAAAAAGACCTTTCCATCCATGTACGCCATTTTTTAAATCTCCACAAAAAAATTTTTCATCACTTTTTGACAAAACTTGCGATGCCGCCATGCCGGCATCGTTAAAAACTTTAAAAATCAAAATCTCTTTGAAACCTGATATCTCCGCAACCAAGCCTCGTTGGTGGCTGCGGTTTTCACCGTTAAACTGAGAGTAAAAAGACCTTTCCATCCATGTACGCCATTTTTTAAATCTCCACAAAAAAATTTTTCATCACTTTTTGACAAAACTTGCGATGCCGGCATCGTTAAAAACTTTAAAAATCAAAATCTCTTTGAAACCCGATATCTCCGCAACCAAGCCTCGTTGGTGGCTGCGGTTTTCACCGTTAAACTGAGAGTAAAAAGACCTTTCCATCCATGTACGCCATTTTTTAAATCTCCACAAAAAAATTTTTTATCACTTTTTGACAAAACTTGCGATGCCGGCATCGTTAAAAACTTTAAAAATCAAAATCTCTTTGAAACCCGATATCTCCGCAACCAAGCCTCGTTGGTGGTTGCGGTTTTCACCGTTAAACTGAGAGTAAAGAGACCTTTCCATCCATGTACGCCATTTTTTAAATCTCCACAAAAAAATTTTTCATCACTTTTTGACAAAACTTGCGATGCCGGCATCGTTAAAAACTTTAAAAATCAAAATCTCTTTGAAACCCGATATCTCCGCAACCAAGCCTCGTTGGTGGCTGCGGTTTTCACCGTTAAACTGAGAGTAAAAAGACCTTTTCATCCATGTATGCCATTTTTTAAATCTCCACAAAAAAATTTTTCATCACTTTTTGACAAAACTTGCGATGCCGGCATCGTTAAAAACTTTAAAAATCAAAATCTCTTTGAAACCCGATATCTCCGCAACCAAGCCTCGTTGGTGGCTGCGGTTTTCACCGTTAAACTGAGAGTAAAAAGACCTTTCCATCCATGTACGCCATTTTTTAAATCTCCACAAAAAAAATTGTCATCACTTTTTGACAAAACTTGCGATGCCGGCATCGTTAAAAACTTTAAAAATCAAAATCTCTTTGAAACCCGATATCTCCGCAACCAAGCCTCGTTGGTGGCTGCGGTTTTCACCGTTAAACTGAGAGTAAAAAGACCTTTCCATCCATGTACGCCATTTTTTAAATCTCCACAAAAAATTTTTCATCACTTTTTGACAAAACTTGCGATGCCGGCATCGTTAAAAACTTTAAAAATCAAAATCTCTTTGAAACCCGATATCTCCGCAACCAAGCCTCGTTGGTGGCTGCGGTTTTCACCGTTAAACTGAGAGTAAAAAGACCTTTCCATCCATGTACGCCATTTTTTAAATCTCCACAAAAAAATTTTTCATCACTTTTTGACAAAACTTGCGATGCCGGCATCGTTAAAAACTTTTAAAATCAAAATCTCTTTGAAACCCGATATCTCCGCAACCAAGCCTCGTTGGTGGCTGCGGTTTTCACCGTTAAACTGAGAGTAAAAAGACCTTTCCATCCATGTACGCCATTTTTTAAATCTCCACAAACAAAATTGTCATCACTTTTTGACAAAACTTGCGATGCCGGCATCGTTAAAAACTTTAAAAATCAAAATCTCTTTGAAACCCGATATCTCCGCAACCAAGCCTCGTTGGTGGCTGCGGTTTTCACCGTTAAACTGAGAGTAAAAAGACCTTTCCATCCATGTACGCCATTTTTTAAATCTCCACAAAAAAATTTTTCATCACTTTTTGACAAAACTTGCGATGCCGGCATCGTTAAAAACTTTAAAAATCAAAATCTCTTTGAAACCCGATATCTCCGCAACCAAGCCTCGTTGGTGGTTGCGGTTTTCACCGTTAAACTGAGAGTAAAAAGACCTTTCCATCCATGTACGCCATTTTTTAAATCTCCACAAAAAAATTTTTCATCACTTTTTGACAGAACTTGCGATGCCGGCATCGTTAAAAACTTTAAAAATCAAAATCTCTTTGAAACCCGATATCTCCGCAACCAAGCCTCGTTGGTGGCTGCGGTTTTCACCGTTAAACTGAGAGTAAAAAGACCTTTCCATCCATGTACGCCATTTTTTAAATCTCCACAAAAAAAATTGTCATCACTTTTTGACAAAACTTGCGATGCCGGCATCGTTAAAAACTTTAAAAATCAAAATCTCTTTGAAACCCGATATCTCCGCAACCAAGCCTCGTTGGTGGCTGCGGTTTTCACCGTTAAACTGAGAGTAAAAAGACCTTTCCATCCATGTACGCCATTTTTTAAATCTCCACAAAAAAATTTTTCATCACTTTTTGACAAAACTTGCGATGCCGGCATCGTTAAAAACTTTAAAAATCAAAATCTCTTTGAAACCCGATATCTCCGCAACCAAGCCTCGTTGGTGGCTGCGGTTTTCACCGTTAAACTGAGAGTAAAGAGACCTTTCCATCCATGTACGCCATTTTTTAAATCTCCACAAAAAAATTTTTCATCACTTTTTGACAAAACTTGCGATGCCGGCATCGTTAAAAACTTTAAAAATCAGAATCTCTTTGAAACCCGATATCTCCGCAACCAAGCCTCGTTGGTGGCTGCGGTTTTCACCATTAAACTGAGAGTAAAAAGACCTTTCCATCCATGTACGCCATTTTTTAAATCTCCACAAAAAAATTTTTCATCACTTTTGACACCGTTAAACTGAGAGTAAAAAGACCTTTCCATCCATGTATGCCATTTTTTAAATCTCCACAAAAAAATTTTTCATCACTTTTTGACAAAACTTGCGATGCCAGCATTGTTAAAAACTTTAAAAATCAAAATCTCTTTGAAACCCGATATCTCCGCAACCAAGCCTCGTTGGTGGCTGCGGTTTTCACCGTTAAACTGAGAGTAAAAAGACCTTTCCATCCATGTACGCCATTTTTTAAATCTCCACAAAAAAATTTTTTATCACTTTTTGACAAAACTTGCGATGCCGGCATCGTTAAAAACTTTAAAAATCAAAATCTCTTTGAAACCCGATATCTCCGCAACCAAGCCTCGTTGGTGGCTGCGGTTTTCACCGTTAAACTGAGAGTAAAAAGACCTTTCCATCCATGTACGCCATTTTTTAAATCTCCACAAAAAAATTTTTCATCACTTTTTGACAAAACTTGCGATGCCGGCATCGTTAAAAACTTTAAAAATCAAAATCTCTTTGAAACCCGATATCTCCGCAACCAAGCCTCGTTGGTGGCTGCGGTTTTCACCGTTAAACTGAGAGTAAAAAGACCTTTCCATCCATGTACGCCATTTTTTAAATCTCCACAAAAAAAATTGTCATCACTTTTTGACAAAACTTGCGATGCCGGCATCGTTAAAAACTTTAAAAATCAAAATCTCTTTGAAACCCGATATCTCCGCAACCAAGCCTCGTTGGTGGCTGCGGTTTTCACCGTTAAACTGAGAGTAAAAAGACCTTTCCATCCATGTACGCCATTTTTTAAATCTCCACAAAAAAATTTTTCATCACTTTTTGACAAAACTTGCGATGCCGGCATCGTTAAAAACTTTAAAAATCAAAATCTCTTTGAAACCCGATATCTCCGCAACCAAGCCTCGTTGGTGGCTGCGGTTTTCACCGTTAAACTGAGAGTAAAAAGACCTTTCCATCCATGTACGCCATTTTTTAAATCTCCACAAAAAAAATTGTCATCACTTTTTGACAAAACTTGCGATGCCGGCATCGTTAAAAACTTTAAAAATCAAAATCTCTTTGAAACCCGATATCTCCGCAACCAAGCCTCGTTGGTGGCTGCGGTTTTCACCGTTAAACTGAGAGTAAAAAGACCTTTCCATCCATGTACGCCATTTTTTAAATCTCCACAAAAAAATTTTTCATCACTTTTTGACAAAACTTGCGATGCCGGCATCGTTAAAAACTTTAAAAATCAAAATCTCTTTGAAACCCGATATCTCCGCAACCAAGCCTCGTTGGTGGCTGCGGTTTTCACCGTTAAACTGAGAGTAAAAAGACCTTTCCATCCATGTACGCCATTTTTTAAATCTCCACAAAAAAATTTTTCATCACTTTTTGACAAAACTTGCGATGCCGGCATCGTTAAAAACTTTAAAAATCAAAATCTCTTTGAAACCCGATATCTCCGCAACCAAGCCTCGTTGGTGGCTGCGGTTTTCACCGTTAAACTGAGAGTAAAAAGACCTTTCCATCCATGTACGCCATTTTTTAAATCTCCACAAAAAAAATTGTCATCACTTTTTGACAAAACTTGCGATGCCGGCATCGTTAAAAACTTTAAAAATCAAAATCTCTTTGAAACCCGATATCTCCGCAACCAAGCCTCGTTGGTGGCTGCGGTTTTCACCGTTAAACTGAGAGTAAAAAGACCTTTCCATCCATGTATGCCATTTTTTAAATCTCCACAAAAAAATTTTTCATCACTTTTTGACAAAACTTGCGATGCCGGCATCGTTAAAAACTTTAAAAATCAAAATCTCTTTGAAACCCGATATCTCCGCAACCAAGCCTCGTTGGTGGCTGCGGTTTTCACCGTTAAACTGAGAGTAAAAAGACCTTTCCATCCATGTACGCCATTTTTTAAATCTCCACAAAAAAAATTGTCATCACTTTTTGACAAAACTTGCGATGCCGGCATCGTTAAAAACTTTAAAAATCAAAATCTCTTTGAAACCCGATATCTCCGCAACCAAGCCTCGTTGGTGGCTGCGGTTTTCACCGTTAAACTGAGAGTAAAAAGACCTTTCCATCCATGTACGCCATTTTTTAAATCTCCACAAAAAAAATTTTCATCACTTTTTGACAAAACTTGCGATGCCGGCATCGTTAAAAACTTTAAAAATCAAAATCTCTTTGAAACCCGATATCTCCGCAACCAAGCCTCGTTGGTGGCTGCGGTTTTCACTGTTAAACTGAGAGTAAAAAGACCTTTCCATCCATGTACGCCATTTTTTAAATCTCCACAAAAAAATTTTTCATCACTTTTTGACAAAACTTGCGATGCCGGCATCGTTAAAAACTTTAAAAATCAAAATCTCTTTGAAACCCGATATCTCCGCAACCAAGCCTCGTTGGTGGTTGCGGTTTTCACCGTTAAACTGAGAGTAAAGAGACCTTTCCATCCATGTACGCCATTTTTTAAATCTCCACAAAAAAATTTTTCATCACTTTTTGACAAAACTTGCGATGCCGGCATCGTTAAAAACTTTAAAAATCAAAATCTCTTTGAAACCCGATATCTCCGCAACCAAGCCTCGTTGGTGGCTGCGGTTTTCACCGTTAAACTGAGAGTAAAAAGACCTTTTTATCCATGTACGCCATTTTTTAAATCTCCACAAAAAAATTTTTCATCACTTTTTGACAAAACTTGCGATGCCGGCATCGTTAAAAACTTTAAAAATCAAAATCTCTTTGAAACCCGATATCTCCGCAACCAAGCCTCGTTGGTGGTTGCGGTTTTCACCGTTAAACTGAGAGTAAAGAGACCTTTCCATCCATGTACGCCATTTTTTAAATCTCCACAAAAAAATTTTTCATCACTTTTTGACAAAACTTGCGATGCCGGCATCGTTAAAAACTTTAAAAATCAAAATCTCTTTGAAACCCGATATCTCCGCAACCAAGCCTCGTTGGTGGCTGCGGTTTTCACCGTTAAACTGAGAGTAAAAAGACCTTTCCATCCATGTACGCCATTTTTTAAATCTCCACAAAAAAATTTTTCATCACTTTTTGACAAAACTTGCGATGCCGGCATCGTTAAAAACTTTAAAAATCAAAATCTCTTTGAAACCCGATATCTCCGCAACCAAGCCTCGTTGGTGGCTGCGGTTTTCACCGTTAAACTGAGAGTAAAAAGACCTTTCCATCCATGTACGCCATTTTTTAAATCTCCACAAAAAAATTTTTCATCACTTTTTGACAAAACTTGCGATGCCGGCATCGTTAAAAACTTTAAAAATCAAAATCTCTTTGAAACCCGATATCTCCGCAACCAAGCCTCGTTGGTGGCTGCGGTTTTCACCGTTAAACTGAGAGTAAAAAGACCTTTCCATCCATGTACGCCATTTTTTAAATCTCCACAAAAAAAATTGTCATCACTTTTTGACAAAACTTGCGATGCCGGCATCGTTAAAAACTTTAAAAATCAAAATCTCTTTGAAACCCGATATCTCCGCAACCAAGCCTCGTTGGTGGCTGCGGTTTTCACCGTTAAACTGAGAGTAAAAAGACCTTTCCATCCATGTACGCCATTTTTTAAATCTCCACAAAAAAATTTTTCATCACTTTTTGACAAAACTTGCGATGCCGGCATCGTTAAAAACTTTAAAAATCAAAATCTCTTTGAAACCCGATATCTCCGCAACCAAGCCTCGTTGGTGGCTGCGGTTTTCACCGTTAAACTGAGAGTAAAAAGACCTTTCCATCCATGTACGCCATTTTTTAAATCTCCACAAAAAAAATTGTCATCACTTTTTGACAAAACTTGCGATGCCGGCATCGTTAAAAACTTTAAAAATCAAAATCTCTTTGAAACCCGATATCTCCGCAACCAAGCCTCGTTGGTGGCTGCGGTTTTCACCGTTAAACTGAGAGTAAAAAGACCTTTCCATCCATGTACGCCATTTTTTAAATCTCCACAAAAAAATTTTTCATCACTTTTTGACAAAACTTGCGATGCCGGCATCGTTAAAAACTTTAAAAATCAAAATCTCTTTGAAACCCGATATCTCCGCAACCAAGCCTCGTTGGTGGCTGCGGTTTTCACTGTTAAACTGAGAGTAAAAAGACCTTTCCATCCATGTACGCCATTTTTTAAATCTCCACAAAAAAATTTTTCATCACTTTTTGACAAAACTTGCGATGCCGGCATCGTTAAAAACTTTAAAAATCAAAATCTCTTTGAAACCCGATATCTCCGCAACCAAGCCTCGTTGGTGGTTGCGGTTTTCACCGTTAAACTGAGAGTAAAGAGACCTTTCCATCCATGTACGCCATTTTTTAAATCTCCACAAAAAAATTTTTCATCACTTTTTGACAAAACTTGCGATGCCGGCATCGTTAAAAACTTTAAAAATCAAAATCTCTTTGAAACCCGATATCTCCGCAACCAAGCCTCGTTGGTGGCTGCGGTTTTCACCGTTAAACTGAGAGTAAAAAGACCTTTTTATCCATGTACGCCATTTTTTAAATCTCCACAAAAAAATTTTTCATCACTTTTTGACAAAACTTGCGATGCCGGCATCGTTAAAAACTTTAAAAATCAAAATCTCTTTGAAACCCGATATCTCCGCAACCAAGCCTCGTTGGTGGTTGCGGTTTTCACCGTTAAACTAAGAGTAAAGAGACCTTTCCATCCATGTACGCCATTTTTTAAATCTCCACAAAAAAATTTTTCATCACTTTTTGACAAAACTTGCGATGCCGGCATCGTTAAAAACTTTAAAAATCAAAATCTCTTTGAAACCCGATATCTCCGCAACCAAGCCTCGTTGGTGGCTGCGGTTTTCACCGTTAAACTGAGAGTAAAAAGACCTTTCCATCCATGTACGCCATTTTTTAAATCTCCACAAAAAAATTTTTCATCACTTTTTGACAAAACTTGCGATGCCGCCATGCCGGCATCGTTAAAAACTTTAAAAATCAAAATCTCTTTGAAACCTGATATCTCCGCAACCAAGCCTCGTTGGTGGCTGCGGTTTTCACCGTTAAACTGAGAGTAAAAAGACCTTTCCATCCATGTACGCCATTTTTTAAATCTCCACAAAAAAATTTTTCATCACTTTTTGACAAAACTTGCGATGCCGGCATCGTTAAAAACTTTAAAAATCAAAATCTCTTTGAAACCCGATATCTCCGCAACCAAGCCTCGTTGGTGGTTGCGGTTTTTACCGTTAAACTGAGAGTAAAGAGACCTTTCCATCCATGTACGCCATTTTTTAAATCTCCACAAAAAAATTTTTCATCACTTTTGACACCGTTAAACTGAGAGTAAAAAGACCTTTCCATCCATGTATGCCATTTTTTAAATCTCCACAAAAAAATTTTTCATCACTTTTTGACAAAACTTGCGATGCCAGCATTGTTAAAAACTTTAAAAATCAAAATCTCTTTGAAACCCGATATCTCCGCAACCAAGCCTCGTTGGTGGCTGCGGTTTTCACCGTTAAACTGAGAGTAAAAAGACCTTTCCATCCATGTACGCCATTTTTTAAATCTCCACAAAAAAATTTTTTATCACTTTTTGACAAAACTTGCGATGCCGGCATCGTTAAAAACTTTAAAAATCAAAATCTCTTTGAAACCCGATATCTCCGCAACCAAGCCTCGTTGGTGGTTGCGGTTTTCACCGTTAAACTGAGAGTAAAGAGACCTTTCCATCCATGTACGCCATTTTTTAAATCTCCACAAAAAAATTTTTCATCACTTTTTGACAAAACTTGCGATGCCGGCATCGTTCAAAACTTTAAAAATCAAAATCTCTTTGAAACCCGATATCTCCGCAACCAATCATCGTTGGTGGCTGCGGTTTTCACCGTTAAACTGAGAGTAAAAAGACCTTTCCATCCATGTATGCCATTTTTTAAATCTCCACAAAAAAATTTTTCATCACTTTTTGACAAAACTTGCGATGCCGGCATCGTTAAAAACTTTAAAAATCAAAATCTCTTTGAAACCTGATATCTCCGCAACCAAGCCTCGTTGGTGGCTGCGGTTTTCACCGTTAAACTGAGAGTAAAAAGACCTTTCCATCCATGTCCGCCATTTTTTAAATCTCCACAAAAAAATTTTCATCACTTTTTGACAAAACTTGCGATGCCGGCAACGTTAAAAACTTTAAAAATCAAAATCTCTTTGAAACCCGATATCTCCGCAACCAAGCCTCGTTGGTGGTTGCGGTTTTTACCGTTAAACTGAGAGTAAAGAGACCTTTCCATCCATGTACGCCATTTTTTAAATCTCCACAAAAAAATTTTTCATCACTTTTTGACAAAACTTGCGATGCCGGCATCGTTAAAAACTTTAAAAATCAAAATCTCTTTGAAACCCGATATCTCCGCAACCAAGCCTCGTTGGTGGTTGCGGTTTTCACCGTTAAACTGAGAGTAAAGAGACCTTTCCATCCATGTACGCCATTTTTTAAATCTCCACAAAAAAATTTTTCATCACTTTTTGACAAAACTTGCGATGCCGGCATCGTTAAAAACTTTAAAAATCAAAATCTCTTTGAAACCCGATATCTCCGCAACCAAGCCTCGTTGGTGGCTGCGGTTTTCACCGTTAAACTGAGAGTAAAAAGACCTTTCCATCCATGTATGCCATTTTTTAAATCTCCACAAAAAAATTTTTCATCACTTTTTGACAAAACTTGCGATGCCGGCATCGTTAAAAACTTTAAAAATCAAAATCTCTTTGAAACCCGATATCTCCGCAACCAAGCCTCGTTGGTGGCTGCGGTTTTCACCGTTAAACTGAGAGTAAAAAGAATGTACGCCATTTTTTAAATCTCCACAAAAAAATTGTCATCACTTTTTGACAAAACTTGCGATGCCGGCATCGTTAAAATCTTTAAAAAACAAAATCTCTTTGAAACCCGATATCTCCGCAACCAAGCCTCGTTGGTGGCTGCGGTTTTCACCGTTAAACTGAGAGTAAAAAGACCTTTCCATCCATGTACGCCATTTTTTAAATCTCCACAAAAAAATTTTTCATCACTTTTTGACAAAACTTGCGATGCCGGCATCGTTAAAAACTTTAAAAATCAAAATCTCTTTGAAACCCGATATCTCCGCAACCAAGCCTCGTTGGTGGCTGCGGTTTTCACCGTTAAACTGAGAGTAAAAAGACCTTTCCATCCATGTACGCCATTTTTTAAAACTCCACAAAAAAAATTTTTTATCACTTTTTGACAAAACTTGCGATGCCGGCATCGTTAAAAACTTTTAAAATCAAAATCTCTTTGAAACCCGATATCTCCGCAACCAAGCCTCGTTGGTGGCTGCGGCTTTCACCGTTAAACTGAGAGTAAAAAGACCTTTCCATCCATGTACGCCATTTTTTAAATCTCCACAAAAAAATTTTTCATCACTTTTTGACAAAACTTGCGATGGCATCGTTAAAAACTTTAAAAATCAAAATCTCTTTGAAACCCGATATCTCCGCAACCAAGCCTCGTTGGTGGTTGCGGTTTTCACCGTTAAACTGAGAGTAAAGAGACCTTTCCATCCATGTACGCCATTTTTTAAATCTCCACAAAAAAATTTTTCATCACTTTTTGACAAAACTTGCGATGCCGGCATCGTTAAAAACTTTAAAAATCAAAATCTCTTTGAAACCCGATATCTCCGCAACCAAGCCTCGTTGGTGGCTGCGGTTTTCACCGTTAAACTGAGAGTAAAGAGACCTTTCCATCCATGTACGCCATTTTTTTAAATCTCCACA
The DNA here is from genome assembly GCA_951394125.1 of Epistrophe eligans. Classification (NCBI taxonomy): domain Eukaryota; kingdom Metazoa; phylum Arthropoda; class Insecta; order Diptera; family Syrphidae; genus Epistrophe; species Epistrophe eligans. The sequence goes on along the minus strand of CATOAT010000047.1, from coordinate 5,444 downwards.
AGCAAATTTTTCATCACTTTTTGACAAAACTTGCGATGCCGGCATCGTTAAAAACTTTAAAAATCAAAATCTCTTTGAAACCCGATATCTCCGCAACCAAGCCTCGTTGGTGGCTGCGGTTTTCACCGTTAAACTGAGAGTAAAAAGACCTTTCCATCCATGTACGCCATTTTTTAAATCTCCACAAAAAAATTTTTCATCACTTTTTGACAAAACTTGCGATGCCGGCATCGTTAAAAACTTTAAAAATCAAAATCTCTTTGAAACCCGATATCTCCGCAACCAAGCCTCGTTGGTGGTTGCGGTTTTCACCGTTAAACTGAGAGTAAAGAGACCTTTCCATCCATGTACGCCATTTTTTAAATCTCCACAAAAAAAATTTTCATCACTTTTTGACAAAACTTGCGATGCCGGCATCGTTAAAAACTTTAAAAATCAAAATCTCTTTGAAACCCGATATCTCCGCAACCAAGCCTCGTTGGTGGCTGCGGTTTTCACCGTTAAACTGAGAGTAAAAAGACCTTTCCATCCATGTACGCCATTTTTTAAATCTCCACAAAAAAATTTTTCATCACTTTTTGACAAAACTTGCGATGCCGGCATCGTTAAAAACTTTAAAAATCAAAATCTCTTTGAAACCCGATATCTCCGCAACCAAGCCTCGTTGGTGGCTGCGGTTTTCACCGTTAAACTGAGAGTAAAAAGACCTTTCCATCCATGTACGCCATTTTTTAAATCTCCACAAAAAAAATTGTCATCACTTTTTGACAAAACTTGTGATGCCGGCATCGTTAAAAACTTTAAAAATCAAAATCTCTTTGAAACCCGATATCTCCGCAACCAAGCCTCGTTGGTGGCTGCGGTTTTCACCGTTAAACTGAGAGTAAAAAGACCTTTCCATCCATGTACGCCATTTTTTAAATCTCCACAAAAAAAATTGTCATCACTTTTTGACAAAACTTGCGATGCCGGCATCGTTAAAAACTTTAAAAATCAAAATCTCTTTGAAACCCGATATCTCCGCAACCAAGCCTCGTTGGTGGCTGCGGTTTTCACCGTTAAACTGAGAGTAAAAAGACCTTTCCATCCATGTACGCCATTTTTTAAATCTCCACAAAAAATTTTTCATCACTTTTTGACAAAACTTGCGATGCCGGCATCGTTAAAAACTTTAAAAATCAAAATCTCTTTGAAACCCGATATCTCCGCAACCAAGCCTCGTTGGTGGCTGCGGTTTTCACCGTTAAACTGAGAGTAAAAAGACCTTTCCATCCATGTACGCCATTTTTTAAATCTCCACAAAAAAATTTTTCATCACTTTTTGACAAAACTTGCGATGCCGGCATCGTTAAAAACTTTAAAAATCAAAATCTCTTTGAAACCCGATATCTCCGCAACCAAGCCTCGTTGGTGGCTGCGGTTTTCACCGTTAAACTGAGAGTAAAGAGACCTTTCCATCCATGTACGCCATTTTTTAAATCTCCACAAAAAAAATTTTCATCACTTTTTGACAAAACTTGCGATGCCGGCATCGTTAAAAACTTTAAAAATCAAAATCTCTTTGAAACCCGATATCTCCGCAACCAAGCCTCGTTGGTGGCTGCGGTTTTCACCGTTAAACTGAGAGTAAAAAGACCTTTCCATCCATGTACGCCATTTTTTAAATCTCCACAAAAAAAATTGTCATCACTTTTTGACAAAACTTGCGATGCCGGCATCGTTAAAAACTTTAAAAATCAAAATCTCTTTGAAACCCGATATCTCCGCAACCAAGCCTCGTTGGTGGCTGCGGTTTTCACCGTTAAACTGAGAGTAAAAAGACCTTTCCATCCATGTACGCCATTTTTTAAATCTCCACAAAAAATTTTTCATCACTTTTTGACAAAACTTGCGATGCCGGCATCGTTAAAAACTTTAAAAATCAAAATCTCTTTGAAACCCGATATCTCCGCAACCAAGCCTCGTTGGTGGCTGCGGTTTTCACCGTTAAACTGAGAGTAAAAAGACCTTTCCATCCATGTACGCCATTTTTTAAATCTCCACAAAAAAATTTTTCATCACTTTTTGACAAAACTTGCGATGCCGCCATGCCGGCATCGTTAAAAACTTTAAAAATCAAAATCTCTTTGAAACCTGATATCTCCGCAACCAAGCCTCGTTGGTGGCTGCGGTTTTCACCGTTAAACTGAGAGTAAAAAGACCTTTCCATCCATGTACGCCATTTTTTAAATCTCCACAAAAAAATTTTTCATCACTTTTTGACAAAACTTGCGATGCCGGCATCGTTTAAAACTTTAAAAATCAAAATCTCTTTGAAACCCGATATCTCCGCAACCAAGCCTCGTTGGTGGCTGCGGTTTTCACCGTTAAACTGAGAGTAAAAAGACCTTTCCATCCATGTACGCCATTTTTTAAATCTCCACAAAAAAATTTTTTATCACTTTTTGACAAAACTTGCGATGCCGGCATCGTTAAAAACTTTTGAAACCCGATATCTCCGCAACCAAGCCTCGTTGGTGGTTGCGGTTTTCAACCGTTAAACTGAGAGTAAAGAGACCTTTCCATCCATGTACGCCATTTTTTAAATCTCCACAAAAAAATTTTTCATCACTTTTTGACAAAACTTGCGATGCCGGCATCGTTAAAAACTTTAAAAATCAAAATCTCTTTGAAACACCGATATCTCCGCAACCAAGCCTCGTTGGTGGCTGCGGTTTTCACCGTTAAACTGAGAGTAAAAAGACCTTTTCATCCATGTATGCCATTTTTTAAATCTCCACAAAAAAATTTTTCATCACTTTTTGACAAAACTTGCGATGCCGGCATCGTTAAAAACTTTAAAAATCAAAATCTCTTTGAAACCCGATATCTCCGCAACCAAGCCTCGTTGGTGGCTGCGGTTTTCACCGTTAAACTGAGAGTAAAAGACCTTTCCATCCATGTACGCCATTTTTAAATCTCCACAAAAAAAATTGTCATCACTTTTGACAAAACTTGCGATGCCGGCATCGTTAAAAAACTTTAAAAATCAAAATCTCTTTGAAACCCGATATCTCCGCAACCAAGCCTCGTTGGTGGCTGCGGTTTTCACCGTTAAACTGAGAGTAAAAAGACCTTTCCATCCATGTACGCCATTTTTTAAATCTCCACAAAAAATTTTTCATCACTTTTGACAAAACTTGCGATGCCGGCATCGTTAAAAACTTTAAAAATCAAAATCTCTTTGAAACCCGATATCTCCGCAACCAAGCCTCGTTGGTGGCTGCGGTTTTCACCGTTAAACTGAGAGTAAAAAGACCTTTCCATCCATGTACGCCATTTTTTTAAATCTCCACAAAAAATTTTTCATCACTTTTTGACAAAACTTGCGATGCCGGCATCGTTAAAAACTTTTAAATCAAAATCTCTTTGAAACCCGATATCTCCGCAACCAAGCCTCGTTGGTGGCTGTGGTTTTCACCGTTAAACTGAGAGTAAAAAGACCTTTCCATCCATGTACGCCATTTTTTTAAATCTCCACAAACAAAATTGTCATCACTTTTTGACAAAAACTTGCGATGCCGGCATCGTTTAAAAACTTTAAAAAATCAAAATCTCTTTGAAACCCGATATCTCCGCAACCAAGCCTCGTTGGTGGCTGCGGTTTCACCGTTAAACTGAGAGTAAAAAGACCTTTCCATCCATGTACGCCATTTTTAAATCTCCACAAAAAAATTTTCATCACTTTTTGACAAAACTTGCGATGCCGGCATCGTTAAAAACTTTAAAAATCAAAATCTCTTTGAACCCGATATCTCCGCAACCAAGCCTCGTTGGTGGTTGCGGTTTTCACCGTTAAACTGAGAGTAAAAAGACCTTTCCATCCATGTACGCCATTTTTTAAATCTCACAAAAAATTTTTCATCACTTTTTGACAGAACTTGCGATGCCGGCATCGTTAAAAACTTTAAAAATCAAAATCTCTTTGAAACCCGATATCTCCGCAACCAAGCCTCGTTGGTGGCTGCGGTTTTCACCGTTAAACTGAGAGTAAAAAGACCTTTCCATCCATGTACGCCATTTTTTAAATCTCCACAAAAAAAATTGTCATCACTTTTTGACAAAACTTGCGATGCCGGCATCGTTAAAAACTTTAAAAATCAAAATCTCTTTGAAACCCGATATCTCCGCACCAAGCCTCGTTGGTGGCTGCGGTTTTCACCGTTAAACTGAGAGTAAAAAGACCTTTCCATCCATGTACGCCATTTTTTAAATCTCCACAAAAAAATTTTTCATCACTTTTTGACAAAACTTGCGATGCCGGCATCGTTTAAAAACTTTAAAAATCAAAATCTCTTTGAAACCCGATATCTCCGCAACCAAGCCTCGTTGGTGGCTGCGGTTTTCACCGTTAAACTGAGAGTAAGAGACCTTTCCATCCATGTACGCCAATTTTTAAATCTCCACAAAAAAATTTTTCATCACTTTTTGACAAAACTTGCGATGCCGGCATCGTTAAAAACTTTAAAATCAAAATCTCTTTGAAACCCGATATCTCCGCAACCAAAGCCTCGTTGGTGGCTGCGGTTTTCACCATTAAACTGAGAGTAAAAAGACCTTTCCATCCATGTACGCCATTTTTTAAATCTCCACAAAAAAATTTTTCATCACTTTTTGACAAAACTTGCGATGCCGGCATCGTTAAAACTTTAAAAATCAAAATCTCTTGAAACCCGATATCTCCGCAACCAAGCCTCGTTGGTGGTTGCGGTTTTCACCGTTAAACTGAGAGTAAAAGACCTTTCCATCCATGTACGCCATTTTTTAAATCTCCACAAAAAAATTTTTCATCACTTTTTGACAGAACTTGCGATGCCGGCATCGTTAAAAACTTTAAAAATCAAAATCTCTTTGAAACCCGATATCTCCGCAACCAAGCCTCGTTGGTGGCTGCGGTTTTCACCGTTTAAACTGAGAGTAAAAAGACCTTTCCATCCATGTACGCCATTTTTTAAATCTCCACAAAAAAAATTGTCATCACTTTTTGACAAAACTTGCGATGCCGGCATCGTTAAAAACTTTAAAAATCAAAATCTCTTTGAAACCCGATATCTCCGCAACCAAGCCTCGTTGGTGGCTGCGGTTTTCACCGTTAAACTGAGAGTAAAGAGACCTTTCCATCCATGTACGCCATTTTTTAAATCTCCACAAAAAAATTTTTCATCACTTTTTGACAAAACTTGCGATGCCGGCATCGTTAAAAACTTTAAAAATCAAAATCTCTTGAAACCCGATATCTCCGCAACCAAGCCTCGTTGGTGGCTGCGGTTTTCACCGTTAAACTGAGAGTAAAGAGACCTTTCCATCCATGTACGCCATTTTTTAAATCTCCACAAAAAATTTTTCATCACTTTTTGACAAAACTTGCGATGCGGCATCGTTAAAAACTTTAAAAATCCAAAATC